>JAUTBT010005467.1:0-26723 GCA_032361225.1 Lepetodrilus schrolli
TTGTATTATCAGATTGTCACATCACTGGAATGTATTGTATTATCAGATTGTCACATCACCAGAATGTATTGTATTATCAGATTGTCACATCACTGGAATGTATTGTATTATCAGATTGTCACATCACCAGAATGTATTGTATTATTCCACTTCATCAGACATGAACTGGGTTTACTTTCTGGCATCTGCTTTTTATGTGCACTTCATATTGACACTTATGTATTGTATTATTCCACTTCATCAGACATGAACTGGGTTTACATTCTGACATCTGCTTTTTATGTACACTTCATATTGACACTAAAAGCCTGGGTGGAGAAATTGAAACATCATTGTGAAATGGAATATTGAACAGAGAAACAAGTTGTTTTCAATGATTAGTCTCAAATTTCAGGCTAATTTGTCTTGCACATGGCGATGATAGCAGGTTTTGTTGACACCAGATGTACTTTTGAATTAAATGTTTTTGATATCTCGAAAATATCTATCTTTCACTGTTGGATACCATACTGCTAAGAAGAACTGGCTTGATATAATTCTCAAGATATTAAAATCTGTATAGTTCCACCAGATATATGAAATGTTTCAGAAAATATGTGTAATTAAATTAAAGGCATACAATCACAGGTGTATTTACATATTTCATGGTCAAACATATTTTTACATGAAAGTATGTATATTTGATGTGTCTACACAAGTATATTGGGTAACCAGCTACATTTTCCGCATATCGCACTGGTTTTCAATATTTTCATATTTTCATATTTCTTAATATTTATCACTATATAGCTTTATTGGTACCAGTAGTCATGAAAGGTGTTTAATGATTAGAATTATCCCCCTTAGTCTATTAGACTTTAGAAAATTGATATTTTACAATACATTACCAACTGATTATTCAGGTTTTGTCGGAAATGTAAACTGCAATGGAATTTTACCTACCCTACAGCAGTGAATAGATATTTGAGGTTCAAAAGTGATTAAATGTATGCTAAGTGCATGTATTTTGCATTTTTAACTCCAATTCGGGTCCAAAATGACAACTTAATCTCTGATAGTATGCCTTTTGATGGTTCAGATATGTAATAATGTATACATAAAGGCTTGAGTTTTAATTCTGGCAGAAAAAGTGATTATTTTTCTGCAGTTTCTACACTATGTGGAGACAACTGTGGTGCAAATAGTGTAGAGTTATCTCCCTTAGTTTTCATATATCAGCCATTGCTCTATAAAGAGACCACTTCCCTGGAAATCGTACTGAAAGCAGTGTCAAACTCCACATAAAATAATTAACAAACAAAATAATACATCATGCTGTGTGTACACTGTCCATGCACCCTATTGAAGAAACTTTGTTCCCTTGGTACTTAAAAACCAAGAGAAGGAAATTCGGAATTGGCATCAAGAACGGAACAATGTTTCGGATGTCTTTGATTGATGGAGGAAGTATTAGCAAACCTGGAGTTTGTCGGCAGTCAGACCCCCGAACCTTAATTCCTCGCTTCTCACCCCAAGTTTTGAGATGCAGTACTTAGTAATTAATGTGACACCCGCACCGGCATATCGCCATTGACGATTGGGAAGCAGACGAATTACTGTGTGGAACGTTGCGGTCCCACAGGCTCCTTTAATCACCCCTGCTGTAGATGTGTCTTGATTATGCTGGTGGGAGAAGTCCTGAGAGATGACTTTTAAGTTAACTTTAATTATCACCAGCCAAAGGAATGAATAATTGACTTGGCTCATCCAGAGTTCACAAATTTTATCGAATGGCCTCCATATTCATGAGATATTGAATGGTTTTGCTGTATGAAGTATTGTCCTGTAATCTAATACCGAATCAAATAACTGTGTGATATTCACTGATCCTATTTGTTGCACACATTTGAGGTTTACACCTTTGGTCGAAGGTCGAACTCACGTCCAAATGTCTCAGGGTTCAGATATCAAGATCCACAGTCCATTTACATTGGCACCTAACTTTTATTCATGGTATTTCTGGAAGGCCATTGTAGCTGAATTGTTCCACAGAGAATTTCTAGTTCCATACAGTTTTGGTTAAGTTGGTAGATGGTCGAACTCACACCCAGATGTCTCAGGGGTCAATACTAAGACCTACATATATTCCTGTTACATTGGCGCCCGACTTTTATTCATATTTTTCCCATAGAGGATTTCTAGTTCCATGGTGGCAATCAAGAGGCGGGCAATCAACATATGAGGAGGAGAATACATAGTGTAAAGTTCTTCTGCTCATCTTGACCAGTAGATTACCTCTCTATCAGCAATGTTGATAGAATTACACACTTGCAGAAAAACTTGGGTTTAAATAACAGGATCTACATGGTTCTGTTTTCCATCTATCGTATATTTGTCCCTGTGGGTTGTTTTCATCCTAGTGATAATATTAAACTGATGTGTACATATAACACATGGCAACATTACTTCATTGACAGGGCTAAAATATCCCAGTCATGACATGATTTGATTGGCTGCAGACTGACATGCACTGCGAACCTGCCACAGCACCTGTAATATTTCACAGGACTCATGACAGAACATGTTGAGCTTTTCATACTTTAAAACATTGATATAAAAAGCTACATCTGTAGCTCTAAATATTAAAAAAATATATAATATTATTCTAATTTCAATAAAAAAAATTAGCAATTACAAAATATTTTTTTAAAAAGTTTATATGTTTTGTTGGGAGATGGGGGGTGGTCTTTAAGTACAATTTATTTTTTATTTTTTTGTTGTAATTTTATTATTTTAGAATTGTGACAAGTCAACAATACAGTCAATAAGTTAGTGCCCCCTCCTGGTTTATCATCGATATCATCAAACAGAAAGCCAGTATTATAAATAGAATACTCCCTACATTATATAAGTACCAAATTGATAGCAAATGGATCCTATCATTAGTTTGGCAATGCATTCAGCTCATTGTAAGAATCTGGTACACTGTATCTAAATAATTGGTTTAGGTTTTTATGCTGATAATATTTGTGAGTGTTGTTGTATTACATTTGTGTTGACATCTTACATTTCACAGAACTGTGTATTAATAAGTGTAATAGCAAAGT
Source organism: Lepetodrilus schrolli (assembly GCA_032361225.1). Classification (NCBI taxonomy): domain Eukaryota; kingdom Metazoa; phylum Mollusca; class Gastropoda; order Lepetellida; family Lepetodrilidae; genus Lepetodrilus; species Lepetodrilus schrolli. Next base: position 3,087 of record JAUTBT010005467.1, read on the forward strand.
CTAGACATACAGTTAAAAAAGCTGATATGAAGATTGGAAATTTGAAACCAAATTGCACATAGCCAACTAATTTGGGCCAGAAAAGTCAGACATATAAGATAACCAGGGTTACGTCTTTAATAAGCATGATGATATTACTTACTTTTGGGGTGGGGGTGGGGTGGGGCGGGGGGGTGGGGGTGGAGGGTATTTGGTGTTTAGATCTGCTTTCAAGATTCTTTCACTTCTATCACGGTTTGTCAGTTAGGGCAGAATGAAACCTACATAATCCGTAGCGCTGAATGTTGCAGTAAACCAGCAAGCACCGGCTGGTACTATGTTAGGGAGATTACAATGGAGGGTGGTAGTGAAGCCAAATGTTCTGAGTTTGAGTCCACCCAAGGGACCTCAGACATCTAATTTCAGCGAAGTTGCCCATCCAAAACGATCATAATAGGATGTGCTGTCTGTACTGTCACAGGTCAATTAACGTCCATAGTTTTTTATGTATTTTTATTGTAGTGCTTTGTTCAAGCTTTTGAGTGGATTTCACACATTATAAATGTATGTACATATCATTATTAATATTAATATTATTCTCTCTTTCTTTTCCAGTGTGTGTACAGACTTTTTAAGATTATTTCTATACCTGGATGGACCTGAAGTGAATGAACATGATCAGCATACGAAAGAATTGTGCGGGACGCTCAACAGTACACAGAAAAAATATTATTCATCAGATAGAGCTCTTATTTTAGAACTACACGCTGATGGTCTACCAGGAAACTATTCAGGATTTCTGGGCAGATACCAGTTTTTAGATAAAAGTAAGTGATTTGTTGGTTTATTTTTGCGTACTTAACGTTTATGGAATTTAAGAGCTTTAAAAAAATCAAATGTCTGGACTGCTAGGATTACACTATCTAAATAAAAAATAAAATCTGTTTTATGTATTTTTATTTATTATAATTATTATAATTATTATAATTATTATTATTATTATTATTATTATTATTATTATTATTATTATTATTATTATTATTAATATTATTATTATTATTATTATTATACTTTTATTTTATTTTAGAAATTATTATTGTTTTAAATCAAATCCAATTGATAGAGATTTTACATCCAAATTAAATTCCATTTGTATCTGCTAATCAGTGGAAGATGATTGAGATTGAAAGGAAAACAATATATTTTGTTTTGTAAAAATAATGTCAAATAAGATCATCTTAAGATCATCTTAAGATCATCTTAAGATCATTATTTCAAATACATGTATATATTTTTTAGGTGTTTTTGTTTGTTAATTTGTTTGTTTGTTTATTTTATTTATGTATTTTTGTTCAAAATCAAATCCATGGCATTTGATAATGATTTTACATCAAGTAAAAATCCCATTTTTATCTGTTAGTAAAATAGTGGAAGAAGATCCTGAAGATGAAGATAGATTACGTATTTTCATTTTATTATTTTATTTTTTTCATTTTATTAAATGTTAAGATTAGTATAATAATGCAATCATTGATCCAACAGACAAGATTATCAATCAATCAACTTCTATAGGTAAGAGAATATATTTGAACCCCCAACAACTGCTACTCTGTTCTGCTTCAACTCTGTCTGAAATCTCAACTAGAAAATCCAATCTCTGATTTCACACTGCTAGTATATACCATATATTTAGATATACAACGTATTAATGCACACAAACATATGAATAATACTATTTTCACGCTATTCATGCAATCCTGTGCATCATTTCACGAAGCTCTCTCATCTCCTACAAGATCATAGGGCCTGCACAGCGATCTCGTATAAGAGCAGTATGGTCTCATAGTGGATATGAGAGCTTCAAGAAAGGAATCCCTGTGTCTAATCCAAGTCATGATGGAAGGGAAATAACTCTGATTATTCTTATACTGCAAGGGCTCCCCGTCTTTGTAAATAGGCAACATTCTTTGATTGCTTCGAATGTTTCGATCTACAAAACCGACATCACTGCGCATTAATTTTCCATAATTTTTACCACTTGACATTTAATTTGCAAATTCACCACATTCTGCATTTCATTAACAATTTATCATCGTCACCGCCATCTTGGAAGTTTTATCATGTAGATAATACCACCGATATTTCATGTAACCGTAATACCTTAATGGTTCATTTGTTAATCATCATATTTCATTGGTTTTAAATAATCTAACATTTCAGAAAGCTTGAGTCAAAAGGACTTAACCAATCACCAATTACCAGCTTCTATGTCTGAGAGAACAGAACTTGGTAATTTCCTTAAATGTGGCAATGGTACTTCTGTACTAACAACTGTCAGCTTTCTGGTTGCCATAGCAACCCGTGCAGACTAATACCTGGCTATAGCGTGGGAAGCTGGGAACAGGGACTATCTTTTCTTTTTAGTTTTTTTTTGGGGTGAAATTTAGTAATTTACATGTGAGAATTTTTTAATTAGCATTTACATAGAAACTCTTATGATATGAGGAAAGTACTGTAATAGTATTCACATGCGAATAGAGTTCTAATGCTTATAAAGTTTCTTAGGATACGTTCTAAAATTATCTGCTCAACATTAAAAATGTAAAAGTCATGGTAAAAGAAAATATAAGATTTGTATGAAAATAAAAATACATAAAGTTTCCAGTTGGAGGTGGAATATAATAATTCATTCATTAAAGACAAAGCTGTACTACTTTAATGGAGAAAAAAAAAAAAATCAAATTCATTTTCATCATTTTAACAAAATAATTATAATAATGTTAGTAACTGAAAATAATAATGGATTCTAAATTTAATATTATTAATTTTGGAGATTTTACCAAATTTATCAGGTGTCAGTCTGCAAGCCAATCAAAATGTTTGTTATTAAATAGATGTGTTTTTCATACCTTTTAAATATTAAACCCAGCTTTTACCCATACCAAAACTAGATGTGATTTCTATACCTTTTTTTTTTTATTATAAATTTATAAATCTATATGTGTCTAGATTGCACTACCTTCTCATTGATGGCTTTAAGACTGCAATTCACTCTTTAACCTTGTACCTGCTGATGACTCTCATAGATGCCACAGTGCAGAGATAGAGATTCTCAGTTGGCAGAAGGCTAAAACACTCTCTCACACAGAATATATCCTTATCTTACTGAAACTGTGCTTCATCTCAAACTGCTATCGTACTAAATCTATAGACGTATGCTCATCTGCGTGTACTAATACTATTTCGTTGTCATTTCAGACAAAGTAGCTTCTTTCATGCTTTTGATTCTGTTATTTAAAACTCACTATTATGCACATTTAAATATGAATAGATAAAAAGAAAGAAAAAAAATTAATGTATTTCTTACATGTAATGTGACAAATACAAATTAGCTCTTTAAAACAGAATTGTATTCAATGTATTTTGAAGTTACTAAATCATGTATATATTTCACAATACGGTGTACGCTATAATACAAATATGTTATTATTGTTTTTGTTAGTACATGTACCTGTATCCAGCACATAATTCCATACAAACCAGGGGTTTTCCTCTAATGCTAATATTCCTGTGAATGCTGTTTTTTCATCACCTAAAATTTTGATTCAAGGATTAAAATTGATTAAATTTACCAATCTCCACTCACCACCCCCATCTACATCTACACCTCCACCTCCACCCACACCTCCATCCACACCTCATACCTCATACCTCATCTCCACTCCCACTTCCACCCACACCTCAGACCCCATCCCCACCCCTCACCCCAAGGTCAAAATTAACATTGACAGTTCATGTCTTCCCTTTGAAATGAAACACCAAAGGGGGAAAACCCTGTGCACAAATGTATTTTCATATTTCAGACCTCCAAAATTGCAACTCATAACAGTAAAATACAAATAATTTTTTTTCTTTTTTTCTCCGTTTCAGATCAGTTTGCCATAACTGGGAACAAAATGCCCGGAACACAGTGTATTTATTATTTTGATAGTAACAACACAAAGTCGGGACGCCTGTTCTCGCCATTTTATCCTCAAAATTACCGCCCATCAGTCAAATGTCAGTACCATTTTCAAGCCAGAGCTGGTGATAGAGTGAAAATATTTTTTGATAATATACAGCTTCATCATACAGGAGGAAGGTAACTATCATCTTTTTAAAATTATATTTCATGATTTTTGTTTGTAATCTGACTAGAATTTGACAAGGAAATTTAATATAATTCCGGCTATTGTCGTTGCAGTTATTAAAAAAAATTAGTTTCTCTTCATGGAAATACTGATAGATTGCAATAAGATTCATGGAATTTACTTCGCTGAAAATATAATTAACTGTCAAACAGTAATGCCCCATGTTTAGTTTACATAGAAGCTTGTTAGAGAATACATCACTTAGCACCTAGACAAGGAAATAATAGAGAATGCTTCACTTTAAGTATTATTTAAGGATATGATAGAGAATGCCTCACTTCAAGTTTAGATAAGGGAATAATATAGAATGTTCACTTTAACCCTCTCCCTGCTGGATTAGGCACAGACAGTGCTCTTTAGGGCATCTCTGGTTGCCTTCAGCAGGGAGAGGGTTAATAGATAGTTAAATGATACCTTACTTGAAGATTGGATAAGGGCTTGTATGGGAATACATTTCTTAAAGTTTAGACAGGGATATAATAGAGAATTCTGATTTAGATAGCGACCTATCAGAGATCACTTCAAGTTTGGATAGGGATATGTTAGGATATTCCGACATTAATTTTAGGTGGATATATGATAGAAAAATATATATCTTATTTCAAACTTCGATAATGATATGTTAATTAATAATTCAAGTTTAGATAGGGCCCTGTTTAGAAAATTATCACATCAAAAGTTTCAATATTGGTATGTTTGAGAAGACATCAGTTCAGGTTTAGACAGGGACATGTTCAAGAATTCTCACTTTAAGTGTGGGATAATGTACAAAAAGTTCGAGTACATTATCACATTTAAAACAGATTGGTTGTAATCCTTGTTTCTGTGCATGTGCAAAATATTGGAGGTATTCCCGTACATTATTAGAACTATTGTAGGTATTCCCGTACATTATTAGAACTATTGGAGGATTATTAGAACTATTGGAGGTATTCCCATACATTATTAGAACTATTGGAGGTATTCCCATACCTTATTAGAACTATTGGATGTATTCCCATACATTATTAGAACTATTGGAGGTATTCCCATACATTATTAGAACTATTGGAGGTATTCCCGTACATTATTAGAACTATTGGAAGGTTACTGATGGTGATATGTGTCGCCACAACAAACTAATGGCGAGTAAATTTGTTTTAAGATTAGAGAATACTAGTAGCTTAAACCTTTAAGTTTAGTAAATGACCTCTTTGAGATTGCTTTGCTTCAAGTTTAGATAACAAAATGGTAGTTGGATAAGATGTTAGAGAATTCTCACCAAATTTAGACAGCAAATGTTAGAGAATGTTCAATAGGAAATGTTTAGAGAATGTTTCAATAGGAAATGTTTAGAGAATGTTTCGCTTCATATATCTAATTGCTATTTTTTCATGTTTTTAATTTTGCACTTATAGCAGGAGGGAGACAAGGTATAGTTTTGTCACTGATGTTTTGGTGACACAAGTGTGTGTTCAGTTGTTTCTCCGAGTTTTCCACCATCGTGCTGATGTTCATAACAATCCTAGCCTGTCAAAATTTGTGTTCACAACCTTTGATATCTCACGATTTTATCAAAATTTCACTACGAGTGTTTGGAGAGCTGACACATGAGTACACGACTTGGCATGGCATCATTGTGATGATATTTTTTACATGGATTGTGATTGCGATCTTAAATAGTCCTATTGTTATTTCAAATGAAATATTTAAGATTTAAATTTTTTATGAAAGCAAACCATGTGGAAATTGACATAGTATTCCAGTCTGACATGGGTGTATGATATGCCCCATGCATTATTGTAAATATGCATGTGAAAAATGTTGGTTTATATATTTAACCAATATAATTTTTTTGGTATTTCAGTTGCAAGTTTAGCCCAGACGCAATTATTGTGTACAATGGCCGAGATCGGAGTTCAGAAGTGATAGGACAATTTTGTGACATTCAGAATTCAGTAGAGATTATTTCATCAGGTCGACATTTATTCATCGAATTCATAGCCGATGCAAAATACGAAGCTCAGGGTTTTGCTGCTCGGTACCAATTCATGGGGACCGGTTCCAGATCTATCACAACACAGCCAGTGCCGGTACCAATAAATGGTAAGTCTAGACAGGAGAGATTCCCAACAAATAAATATTGGTGGCTTGGGTTGTTATACTTGCCAGGGAGTTGAGAAGGAAAGTGAGTGCACAGTGATCCATTGCTCTCAGTGTAATATTTAATGTTTAAAAGTAGATTCCTTGAACAAAATTTGCCAAATTGTAAACTGGCATCATCTCCTTGGTATTGGATCAATCTCTTTGGTATTGGATCAATCTCCTTGGTATTGGATCAATCTCCTTGGTATTGGATCAATCTCCTTGGTATTGGATCAACCTCCTTGGTATTGGATCAATCTCCTTGGTATTGGATCAATCTCATTGGTGTTGGATCAATCTCCTAGGTATTGGATCAATCTCCTTGGTATTGAATCACTCTCCTTGGTATTGGATCAATCTCATTAAAATCAGATCCAGAACTGCCGCACAGATGTTTTGACATCGCTTTGTCCGAAGTTGCAGAAAATGAAAGTCAAAATGTTTAAGGAGCTAACCAAGATCTGATTTTAATTATTGTGAATATGGATCATCTTGGGATTGTTGTGAAACAGGATATTTTATGGAAACTTCATGATATAAATATTTTAAGTAATGCTCAACAGTACAGATTTTATGTTAGTGATGTCAAATAAATACTGAAGCATTCATAAAATAATTGTTGTTCACCTTTATATGTATTTCTTTTCTTTGTTCTCCTAACTCATAAGACAGAAATAAGATTTTCAATTACATTGTGTATGGCTAAAAACTAATAACTTCAAAACAATATAATGTTGTTGGCTCATCGTGACATTTATTGTATTATTTTATTTTATTTCAGGTTTAGACCGTGTGACATATAGACCTCCTCCAAGTTATAAACCAAATGGTGGTAAGTCTCTATGTTACTTGTTATGAAAAATTAGATGAATCAAACATGGATACATTGTTTAATGTCACCATCCCCTACCCCCACTCCCATGGCACACATTTTACAAAACCCTGGATTTGCATGTGCAATATACAACATATACTTGTATCACACAGACTGCAACAGCAAATTTACAACATACATCATGATCAGACAGCAGAGTTGTCATCAACAACCACCACCACATCTACATGTCTGTGTTTCCTGAAAGTGTCGTATTGCAGTCATAGTCTAAATATATATGCCATGTCTTTACTATAGCACAGCGCAGATGTACAGAACTCTAAGGTAACCTAACTTCAAACTTATCCATCGACTACAGCATTGCTAATGTTGGAGTAAAGGTCACCTTACAGTTTCGCTGTCAGTGCCCAGAACATGATTTGAACCTCAATTTAGGCCCCAACTACCAGTAGGACTGTTTTGTTAAAACACAAACCAGACATGTCGTGACTGAGGGAATGCCAACCATTACACACATCCTTGGAATTAATGGCGTATTTTGTTTTCTTTGATGTCTACTCCATTAGACATGCTTGTTTTTCTTTCTTTCTTGAATTAGACAGCAAACATGTGGCAGGTTACCTTCCACACTTCTAAAGCTATTCCTATTTATTCTTTAATATTCCTATATATTCCTATATATTATGTGTATTACTATTTACATTTCTATACAATAGGATGATTTCTGCATCCTATTCCTATGTGAGGCTCCCTCACAGAGCCTCACTCTGGTACAAACAGGAAGTGTAAGAAATACAGGTTCCTGTGCCACAGAACGATTGCTGCACAACGAGAGTCATACATGGGCATGTATGGGAGTGATGACGATCGTAGCGCTACGGTCGTTCCCTGGAACAGAACCCAGGAGAGTTTGTCTTATATTGTGGTTGAATAGTCATCCACAGTATCCAGTATTACTACAATGATAAGCTTACTGTAGGAAGAGAACCTGTGACAGCTCCATGTACAAGATTACAATATGACACATTTAGAGAATAACCCATGAGATACGAGTGATTACGGAAAATATGTCCCGAGTGAAATTAATGTTCACAGTTCTGAGCTTTAGCGAGGAACTTTGAACATTAATTTCACGAGGGACATGTTTTCCATAACCACTTGTATCGAGTGGGCTACTCTAATTATTCAATATAATCATTTTAATGTAATAAACCATTGAAAACTGCCGACAAACAGCTTTATTGAGAGGGCGAACTAACAATAAAAAACGTGTACATTTCACCTAAGCACAAGAAACACAAAAAGACTGTTGATTATGGAATCATTATTACACAGTAGATATCCACCTCGAATATTGAATAATAAACCATTACTGATGCTGTTTCGCTAAGAAAGATATATGCAACAGTCTGCATGTACGTGTATATCCATAGCATTTATTAAATAAGATTCCATGACACATCAAGAAGTAGAGTAGGGCAGGTTAACCTGACATGACCTTAAAGCTACAGCAATGACATTGCATATTAATAGATGAAGATGTTTCTGCACAGATATGTCAAAGCAAGTGGCAATGCACTCTGGTGAATTGTGTCAATGTTGTTGAAGACTAGTGGTAGTAGAATCAACGTAGACGGCCCCACACTATCATTCAGTAATACAACACACCGACGGCTTCCGTTTGTAGGTTTTCTTGGATAACGAGAACATTCTGCACCAAACGTTGTTTTTGAACTTTTCTTAGCTTTCCAATATTGTACTTCCATATGGTAATAAACTATACATTTAATATTACACTATGCCTCAATTTGGTAATAAATTCTACCACCATTGGGTAATACGCTATAGGGCATTTGTATAATACACTGTAGGGCATTTGTATAATACACTGTAGGGCATTTGTATAATACACTGTAGGGCATTTGTATCACAGTAGAGCTACGTCACAGTTATTGACTAGATTTGTGTCCTGTTAGTACAGTTACCTTAATTTTTTTAGTATAACTTTGTCATTTCAAAAGTATATTTTTTTGTATGATTGGCCTGAGAAAATTTCGTTCAGAAGTATGAATGCAATGTTTTGGGAACTCGTTGACCAATCATATTGTCGGATTCACTGTATATTTATTTATTTGGTAATCAACTGTACTTCCTGTTGGTAATACACTGTACCTCCATTTGGTAATACTTTGTACTCTAATTTTCATTTAGTAATAACATATATGTCCATTTGGTAATACATTGAACTACCATTTGGTAATACACTGAACTACCATTTGGTAATACACTGAAATTCCATTTGGTAATACACTGAAATTCTATTTGACAACACACTGAAATTCCATTTGGTAACACACTGAAATTCCATTTGACAACACACTGAAATTCCATTTGGTAACACACTGAAATTCCATTTAGTAACACACTGAAATTCCATTTGACAACACAATGAAATTCCATTTGGTAACACACTGAAATTTCATTTGACAACACAATGAAATTCCATTTGGTACTAGAGTGTCCTCCTATTTAGTGTATTTGTCAATGCAGTACAAGTAATAGACATCTATAGAAACCCCATTCAAGTCTCAGGTAACATTAATGCTAAATAATGAGGACATAGAACAAGTACTAGGTTTTCCATTATTATTTATCCTGGAGCTTTCATTGATGTCCATAATGGGTTTGTCAACTTGGATATACCTGAGGAGTTGTCAGGAAGTCTTTATTGAGGTAGCCTTACATTCAAAATGTCATCCTGGAAACATAAAGAGCAACACACAAGAACTCCAGGGCACGAACATGTCTAGAAATACAGCGCACCCTTCCATGAAGCTCTCAGTGAAGCTCTCACAGCAAAATAATGTTAGTTGTCCGGGCCAGGACACCTAACGTGGATGCTCAAAAATAAAACAGGACACCTGAGGTGAAAGTGTCCTGCCAAGATTCTGTCTGATGCTGTTAGGATCCTGGAACAGGACACCTAACTATTTTTGCTGTGTCTTGTTAAGAGACCATAGTGCTCTTGTAGTGATCAGTGAGATTGGTAGAAAGGAGACTGCTATGGTCTCTTTGGTGGATATGATATCTTCATGAAAATGTGTCCTGGGTAGCATTTCATGAAGCTCTTTTATCCACTAATATAGCATAGTGCTCTTGTAGTGATCAGTGAGGTTGCTAGAAAGGAAACTGCTATGGTTTCTTTGGTGGATATGAGATCTTCATGAAAATGTGTCCTGGGTAGCATTTCATGAAGCTCTTTTATCCACTAATAGAGCATAGCGCTCTTGTAGTGATCAATGACATAGATAAATATGAAAGTGATGTGGTCTCTTAATGGATACGAAAGCTTTGAAAAGTAAGTCCTGGGCTCTAAATGAGATATCAGGTGTGTTATTTCAAAAGACAGATGTTCATTAGTTCTCTCCTGTATGAAATGGTGCTACTCTTTAGGTAGCCATACCTCTAACAATAGCACTGGTGTAGTCTATGGCTAAGGTTTCAGTAAGGTCCTCATCTGTCAGTACCAGCCAGTGCTCACAGGTTTACTGCAACATTCAGCACTACCGATCTTGCGAGTTTCTTCCTACCTTAAACTGACAAACCATGATATAAATGAACGAATTTTGGAAGCTGCTCTAAACCCCAATGAAATTTTATTTTATTAAAATAAATACAAAGATTACCTTACAAATACAGAATGTCATACTTCTCTTTGCAGCCACGAAAGAATAACTAACATATTCTTAGTAAATTTTTCATATATCTTCATATCTCTTTATTAGCCAGTTCATGTTAATTTGATTATACTTTATGGTATTGTCTTTTAGATAGTACTTCACCGAGGAGATATCACGTGTTATTTCAAAAGACAGACATTCATTCATTCTCTATTTATAATTGATTAGTCATACTTTTAATACAAATTATGGATAGGAAGACATTGTATATGGTCTGGTCATCTGAGCATTTCACTGTGGAGGTCCTTAGGCAATACTGATGAATTACGTGGGAGTAGTCATAATTATGAAATATGAAATGTATTCATTTTCTTTATGCAATATGACCGCTTCAAAATTCTACTCTACAGCTCATTAAAGAAAGTTACTCTAATTGGTTCTGTTACTATACAATATTTATGGATGTCAAGTAAAAATGTCATTATCATTACTAAAGAAATTCTGATATTTTATCAGGATGTACTTGTTTAAAATCCTCTCCATGCTGAAGGCATCTGGAGATGCCATAAAGAGCAGTGGCTGTGCCAAATCCAGAAGGGAGAGGGTTAATGTCTTTGCGATAAGGTGACTCATATATATGTTACACTATATGTAAATAACGGCTTAGAATGTAGTTCAAGAATGCCACGGTGTGATTGTTGCTCACAGGGACACGCAATGCACATCACATAGTAAAACACGTCATACAATTCAATTTAAACTTCCCATCACTATCTTGTCGCTTTATGTGATAGCAAATCCAACACTTAAATCAGGTTTTACTTTCCTCAACTGGAAAGAAATTCAATTTAACAAATTGCATCCTCGTCCGAGTTTCTTTTCTCTTCTCTTCTCCGTGTAATTATATCCTTGTGCTTGTAATCTACGAATGACAAGGTTTATCCATTCCTTTCTTATCATGGTCATTCATATTCTAGAGACGTGCAAGCCAAGAATGAGTATTCCTGGAATTTAATTGCATTTGACTCGAAATACAGGACAACATTAACAGGACTGCTGGGCATGCAATGAAAGTGCTTCACCTAAATTTGTGTAAAATTCGCGAAAATCTCCATTGAATTACCATTTGCGTATTTCCTCCGGTTGTGTTCTGGGAATTTTCTGTGTAGTTTTGAGGATGTCTGCTATTTAAATAGTGTGTGTAGCCCCAGGTTTTAAAGGATAAGCCCCCAGGGACTTAGGATTTCATTAGTGTTGCAATTATTTTGTCGTGGTAAGCTAAATAGCATTGAGGACCAATCTTCTTTTCTGTACATATATCAACTAGGCATCTTACAAGGACTGAATTATCTTGTTGCATTTCATGCAGTAATTAATTGTGTGTGGAACTGAGTGTTGGCATAAAGTTAGGAAAAAAACTGTGGGTAGTACAAATATATAGATAAGTAATAAGTTTAATTACATTTCTGTAAAGAAAAATAACTGGAATTAACAGGGTGGTCATAAATTGTACAAATATATAAATAATAATTTTAAGGAAATCTCTATTAATTAGAATTTTTTTTATAAATAATTGGAATTAACTGAGTATGGGTATAAAGTAAAAGAAAATATTGTAGTACAAAAATATTAAATAATATAGATTATGAAGTCTGTTAAATGGAAAAAGTTTCATTATTTTTCAAGTTTAGTAGCAAGGTATGGTATGGTATGAAATAAAACAGTATCATCATTATATTAATTCCGATTAATTTTAAAGTGGTGTTTACTTTAGATGAGTTTGTAGTACAAATATTCCAAAAATAATATTTGTAATGAAATCTCTATGAAATAAAATGTTTCATAATTTATCTAGTTGAGGATCATGGTATAGTATGTTATGGTATCATATAGAAAGCATAATTATTATATTCAGATAAATAACACTATCAATTCTCTAATGACTTTCTTCCTCTTACATATTTATATCTCTGTATATTAGGTGTATTGAGAGCGAAAGTGGTGTTTCCTTTAACCCCCCTCCATGCTGGAGGCAACCAAAGATGCCCAAATAAGCTGTATGTGTCTAATACAGCAGGGAGAGGGTTAAATGAGATGTAGAAGTTCAATAGGAGTAGTGGTCGAGAGAAATCGTGGGCAGCTGCATTCTTGGTGGGAAGCTTCGACCTTTCCAGAAATATACATATTCCCTAGAGAAGGCTCAAACTCCAAGGTCTGCAACATTCAGTTTATCATCTTCCTATAACACTGTACTTGCGTCGTTTCATTTTAATTGATCACCTGGGCTACTTGCATTTCTCGAAAAAGGGTTACCAGTAGTCCTGGCCTAAATCTGACTGTGCACCATGCTTTGACTATAGCAGGAAATGGCGTAAACCACAATGTATGCCCAGACTACAGATACGACCCTTTTGTGAAACACAGGCCAGGGTTACGTGCATTTCGCAAAGGGGTCATAACGATAGTCCGGGCCTAATGTGAGGAATACGTAATTTCCTACTGCAGTAAAAGAATGGTGTGATTCCTGATTTAGGTCAGGCCACCATTCCACAGAACGATCAGAGCGCCACAGAGTCGTAGGTAGCTCCATTTCTAAACGTATTGGAGTTACGACTCTCATAGCACTGTGATCGCTCTGAGGAATGAGGACCAGGGATTCATTTCATTTCACAAAGCTCCCTTATGCTCTATGAGAATATAGTTCTCGCTTACGTGCATGATCTCCATTTATAAGAGATCGCTACGAGAACACTATTGTCTTGTAGTAGATAAGAGAACTTTGTCACAAGATATCCAAGACTACAGTACCCTTTGTGAAATGCATGTCTGGTCATGTCATCAATGATTTATCATAAAAATCAGGTTTGTGAAAGGATTTATCCTTATTGCATATCTACGTGATCATAGAATACTCTAGATTTAGTAATATGGAATACAATATGAGAACCTGAGAAAATAATATGTCATCTAATCTGTCATCTCATGTAGGATTTACATTTAATTGCAATGTTTCTACACCTTCAATACACTGATCTTGCATTACGTATTATATATATTTCGGACAAATAAGTGTTCTTTGATATTTTCCCCCTAAAATAATATAGACCTCTTACCGAATAATTCAATTTGTATTTGATGGATTTAGCATATTAGGTGGATTTAGCAAACTATCAGATGAAAGTATTCTTATCCAAAAAAATACTGATTGAGCAGAACATTTCTTGTAATTTGTTGCTAGTGAACAAGGTAGCAATAACAACAAGCAAGTTTTGATATGTGTGATTATTATTCAAGGAATTAAGATTTAAAGGAACAGAAAACTACATCAGTGAACTGAATGACTTTCTGTTGATAGAGACATCTTGATGTCATTATTTGAGCTTCGTGATGTTTGAAACATATCCTACTGATCATGTTTGATCTTATTTGATCTTTATTTATCCGCTATGTCTATGCTTTATGACCATTCCTTTGAACACCTCTGAAGTCCATATATGTCTATCAGAGACACCTACACAGTTACGAATGACATTTATTTTACGAGAACTGTTTTCCTGATTGTCTATCTTGATATTTTTTTACGAAATCAATTTTCCCGATTGTCTATCTTTATTGCAATATTTATAAGATAAGTGCAACCCGACATCAGTACAATAGTTTCCATCTGTGTTAAACATCCACCAGTATTCTCTCGACGTGATCATATTAGTCTAGAGGAAATGTTACTGTTTCATTTTTAGAAAATATTATCGCAATGCAATATTGCTTCCAATCATCTCATACACGGAAAGGCTTCTTTCTGATCTACAATGCCAGAGGGATCTGATGGTGTTAAAAATATTGAATTTCAATCTCGATCCGAATGTTTAGCAGTATTAAGAACATAAATAATACTACAAGATCTTAACATAACAAAACTGTATCATTATAATCTTCTTGCTCTCAATACACCTAATATACAGAGATCTAAATATGTAAGAAGTAGAAAGTCATTAGAGAATTGATAGTGTTATATTCGAAAGGTCATACATTTTTAATGACTCTTGTACTGGATATTACAGAAATAGATATAATAGAAATGACTTCAGAGGATGGAACTGATTAAAAAGCAAGAAAACCAGTTAAAGCAAGAAAACCAGTTAAAGCAAGAAAACCGGTTATAGCAAGAAAACCGGTTAAAGCAAGAAAACCGGTTAAAGCAAGAAAACCGGTAACATTGTATTAGTTGCATCTCTGTCAAGCTTTTTGATCCTGCTCAAATGTATTTGTTGGTTAAAAGTCAATTTTTAGTAAAAACATTTATTTCTCTCAGTACATACATCTACTACTATTATATCAAAACTGTTTTTCAATTTGAACATTCCTTCATGTATATTTTCAGATATAAAACATAAAAACTCCTTTCATTAAATTTGTTAGGTATTTAAGTTGCATAATTTTGGAATTTACAGTAGAAAGTATTTATAATAAATACATATTTGTCTTCCTAGCTTATTTTATTCAACTTTTAAAAAAATGACTGATATTATCTATAATAATTTTATTAATAATAAATAATAATAATAAATAGAAGGTCCATATATATAATGTCCATTTGGGTATTTTTCTTAGAACCTAACCTTGATCCCACATTATCTACATTGAATATGTATATATATCAAATTAATTAGCATCATTGAAGATAAGAAGAAGAAAAAAATATTTACAAAAAAGAGATTAGACATTTTCCAGAGCATTACCAAATGTCATGACTGCCATATTGGTTGATGATGGAGCTAGTAGCTATCATGGGATACACCTAAGGAAATGGTCTGATGTCTAAATGAGCTTCATTAGCTGGCTTTGAGAGCAAGAACTGTCTTTTTCTCCCATTTCTGTGGATATAATGACATACCATAATAACATTGCACAGAAATTCCTTTTTACTGCAGATGCAGAGTTAGTGCCTAAGGTGAGACCAGGACAAATTACCCCCATGGGAGATTGTGCTGGGTATTCCAGGCAAAATAAGGACAGATTCTAGAATCATTTCCTACAAAGTTATTGTCAAAAATTAGACAGATAAAATACACATTGATTTTTAGTCTTGAAAAATCAGTGCAGATAATATGATCAGTTAAACTTTTGAAGTGATATTAGAAAATTATTTACATGTATGATCTCAACCTTCAAAATCTAAAATTTGCATTAATTGAAAACACATATTTTACACCATAGTTTCATGATCTTTGATTTTGAGAAATTGAATTTAATCTAATTTAATTTAATTTTTGGATATGAAATAAGTACAAGTAATTTACAAATGTCAAAATAAAAGACAAATGTCATCTATAATATGACTGACATGATGAGAAATTGAATTACAGTTTCAATTCAATTCTAGACTGCCGTTGACCTTTGTGCATAGAAAATGATATTCGTTAGGAAGGATATGAAGATGATCCAACAGGAAGTCATGGCTGTCAAGATGGTTCAAAAGGAACTCATAGCCATATCATAGATTCAAGGAGAGAGGACGCACTGGTTTAATTCAAACTTCCTCCAAGCTACTCTCCAGATTGAAGGAGGAAAAGTGCTCGTGTTTTTTTTTTCTTCATTTCCAATAATTAACAACACAAATCCTTCAAGGCCAAATTGAAAAAGGTTCCATATTTTCTCATTATTTTGAGTGGCCTCGAAGATAACGCGTGGCTCATACTGTGCAGGAAAGTGTAATATCCGGGAGGGTGAACGTTCTTGATTTGGTACACGTAATCTATGTTCTCCAGCGTAGTGGATATACACCACCACTGACAAGGTTGTGGTGACATTGAGGGTTTTTTTCATTCTCATTTTTTGTACAGATTTTTGTCATGCATGTGTCATTGGTGGATCTGTACTATCAATCAGTTGCAGTTCACTAACAATGGATCCACTGATGCTGTTACTGTCAGTGGATTGCGTAAAGTTTTCTGGATGGCAACATATTGAATTTGCCAGTGCTAATGGGAGAAGTGACGCTATTTTCATTGGATGTTTTAATGTTGTTCTCTGAAATATGTATAAGTTCAATGAATGGCAAATTCTTCTTCACTTTGGGTCGTTGTATATGGGTGAAAGATTCCCACTGAGAGCTAAGCAATAACTGGTGGTGTCTATTCCCCGAACCCGGAACCGGGACTGAACAGCAGCCTATTCCCAGGACCTGCACGCAATTCCCAGCAATCAGATTGGGTTACAGTTAGAAAAAATATTTTATTCATATTTTGGGTCAAGTGAGCCAATCAGATTGCCAGGAATTGGGTGTGGGTCTGGGGAATAGGCTACAAGTCTGGGTCCAGTTCAAGATCTGGGAATAGATCTCACCAGAACAAATCTCACTGATTCACTTTTCATTTGGGGAGATTTGGTATATGGCACATAAGAACAATGAATTTACAGGAGCCAGAGAGATATATTAATAGCACAGAATTTTCCTGATGGAAACTGCATTGGCACTGATGAATTCATAGTATTTTGTACTATTTACTACATAAAAATACGTGGAAAATTGTGATCCATTTAACTGTTCATGATCTACAGATGGTAGCACAAAACTTTGACAAGGCAGTGCAAGCAGCCTATAACTCAGATCCACCATTGGCACGATACAAATGACATTTTAAAGAATAGTTTGGCTTGAGAACATAAAAAACATTGAAAGCATAAACATTATTTTCAATTATACTAATAATATGGAATAGTTAAAACTTGTTGTCACATGTATGTGCAATAGCATAACAAATACATTAATTTTCATTTTAATTTCCAGAGAATATTAATCTCATATTTATAGGTTGTAAATTCAACACATCATTAATCTCGTATTTATAGGTTTCAATTTTCAAGAGATCATAAACTCTTATTTACGATTTCAGTTGCCATGGTAAAACATTTACGACATTAGGTGTTCTATGAGATAAATCAAATTCGCAGTCCTGATTGGTGCCTTCAGATCAGGTCCTGAAATGGAACCAGGGATCTAATGTTATGAGCAGGTCATTTATAAGGCTTTTGTGTCAAGACGGGACTGCTTAAGAACATCAAGAACAATATATTACTGCTTTAATAGCTTGTGGAAACAATTTGGGCATTGGAAAAAGATTAATTCAAAGTGACTGGCTTCTGTATTTGCTACCCTTGTTTGAGAGCAAGTGCATTGTGGTAATTTACAAGTGTATAAATTAAAGATGGAGACATACGGTGATAAGTAATTTCTGATTTTCTTTCCCTCAGAGGAGACCTAGTTGTCGTTTTTGTATAAATATTTATACACTCTCAATAAAATAACTAACTAACTAACTAACTGACTGACTGACTGACTGAATAAATAAATAAATAAATAAATAAATAAATAAATGAATAAATGAATGAATGAATGACTGACTGACTGAATGAATGAATGAATGAATGAATGAATGAATGAATGAATGAATGAATGAATGAATGAATGAATGAATGAATGAATAAATAAATAAATAAATAAATAAATAAATAAATACATAATAAATAAATAAATATATGAACTAACAACTAAACAAATAAACACACAAGCAAACAAATTAATAAATATTAACATAATTCTGTTTGTATCTTCTGTCAGAATAAAATCAAATTATTTTTATTAAAATTATAATGAAACAAAATTACATGTATTGTATGTGTTCTTGTTCTGAGAGAACCATGTAGTTGCCAACACCTGCTCTTTAAGGAATATCAGTAAATTATCTAATGACATATCAGTGTCTAACAAATTGGGCCCCAGAGATAATATCCAAGCATTACTGAATCAATACCTTTTCTATATATTGCCTTACCTTTCATTATAAAGACATCGAGCAAATAGCGATTCTCTCTAATATTTCCTGAGATTCTGACTTGGCAGGTGTCACTGTACCTTGAAATAACAAAATTGTCTGACAGACTTCTAATGGTGTGTTTTCTAATCGAAATTAGCATCTAAAAATAACTCGGGACTTTGCTACTTTTTGTAAGCTTGCACAGATATTGGTCATCAACTAATATCTGGGCCCTCTTCTACGACACGGCGTAACTCTAAGACAACTGTAGTAACAATCATAGCAATGGTGTAGTCTATGGCTATGTTGTTTCATACCGGAGAGTCCTGGGCCATCTGTATGAGATGGTGTTTCATACCGGAGAGCCCTGGGCCTCCTGTATGAGATGGTGTTTCATACTGGAGAGTCCTGGGCCTCCTGTATGAGATGGTGTTTCATACCAGAGAGTCCTGGGCCTCCTGTATGAGATGGTGTTTCATACTGGAGAGTCCTGGGCCTCCTGTATGAGATGGTGTTTCATACTGGAGAGTCCTGGGCCTCCTGTATGAGATGGTGTTACTCTAAAGTGACCATAGCGTCAATCATAGCAATGGTGTCATCTATGGCTAAGGTTGGCGTTATTGGTTAGCTTAGAATTACGCTGTTTCATACCGGAGAGTCCTGGCCATAACTCTAAGTACTTGTAGCTTCACACTCAGCCATGGCGTAGTTTATGGCTATGGCTGGAGGTACGGTTACTTTTGTCATGCAGGAGAGCCATGGCCCCGAGATTACGAAACCTTTTGATAAGATTTCATGATCAAGCTATAATTTTATATGGGGATTTGTGAACAAAATCTTGAGTTGAGCATGAGTTTGTACTCAAACATGTTTTGTAATATCAGGGCCAGTCTGCGTTTCACGAAAGAGTTGTACATGTAGTCCGGTTTTAAATTGAGGTTTACGTCACTTCCTGCTATAATAAGAACATGGCACACAGACTGATTTAGGCCTGGACTACAGTACGACCCTTTAGTGAAACATGACCTTGGTTTGTGATAAGGTGTAGTATACGTGTATGAACAAATAGTCAATAGTAATATCGCCAATCTATATGTGCTTCGCGTTTCTTTTCAAATTTGACCCGAGATGCCTCATTGAGTAACCATCTGGGGTACTGGAATAAGGTCTTTCTAGATTAGTTTGAATTGATTGGAAACCAATACAAAGATCCTACATGAGACCTACCATGCAGACAAATGTGTAAATTAGTTTGTGAATCAATGACGTGGATTTGTACATCTAGATACAATTCCTATCAAGTTAAATAATTCAAAGAAAAGCAACGCACAAAATTATACCTAATTTAAAATTGAGGAACAAAGAAAATCAAATCAAATTACACTGTAGATTCCACAGTGACTATATCAGATAATGTAATTTATTTTACTTTAAAATTTAAATGAAGAATATATGAGACAGATGTATGGTATTTAATCAGGTTTTAGCCATTGTGCATGTTCATTGCAGAGCCATGGTGTATGAGAATTCAACTTGTCAAAGAAGAACATGTCAATTACATCTAAATAATGAATTCCTTCACCACATCATGTCAGTTTTGGATTTAATTAGCGTAACATCTTTGAATATTATATGCAATTGTCTTATGATAATTGTAGAATTATGTCCATTCTGAATAGTTCTTGCTGGCTCTACTACCAACAAGAATATAGACATATTGCTTACAATAGATGATAATTAGCCACATTTAATCTCTTTATCTTTAATCTTATCAGGTTTGATCACACCACTGATGATTTCCCCATAGAGATATCGATTGATACTAATTTTCCAACAACTACCTCCATTCTTAAATGTCATTAGGTTTGTATGGAAAACATCATCAAAGATTTTGAACGCGAAGAAAGCTTTTGAAAGATGGTCTACACACAATGTTTTCAGTTTGTTCGATGATTGTTTGCGGTAATCATGGAATCTCTTGATTGTAGCTGTGCGTGTTCCTAGGTAATTTTCTTCTTGAAAAGCATTCATATATCTGGTATAACTGTTGATCCCAATATATCTGGTAAATTCCTTTGGCTGGTAAATTCCTTTGGCTTTGTGGAACCAAATGCATTCCTTTGTCAATGTGGAACCCTGTTTATCTGGTAGTCCTTTATCATTGTGAAATTCAGTAGAATGCAATATATCTGGAATTTATTTTATCACTATGGAACCCAACATATCTGGAATTCCTTTGAATAATGTGGAACCCAACATCTCTGGAATTCCTTTGAATTCCTTTGTGTGGAAATAACTAACAATTTCCTTCACATTTTCTCGTGAAGATGGTCAAAAGGATTTGTGTTCTCTGTTCAGAAGTGTAACATCCACATCCATCGTGTGACTGATAAACATGGTAATCAGATATAGTCCAGTAATTATTTTGACATTAAAACATGACGACCTGATTAGATGGTTCAAACCAAGGTGAAATATGTTGTATGCATTATGTTGTTTAATCAATGTCACCAAGATTGTGACTGTTTGTATCAGATGTGTGCTATTATCCCCATGTGAACTCATTATATCGTGAAAATCATTAGTAGCAGGGATTGATTTAGAATCATTTTTATGGGAAATTATGTAGTTGTAAAAAATAACATCAAAACGAAACATTCATGCTGTGATGTAAAGGACTAATTCAATGCATTAATCAGTATTTTTTTTAAGTAATTTTGATGACTTTAGTATTATATCTATATACATTTTAGATAAGAAAATGCATCAATAAGTTAGCTTACAAAGCATTGTGCCTTAACCCACATTTGATTCAACAAATGAGATGCCAGTCTTGAAGAGACAAATATATGAGACAAGACCCTGAGTAGGGAAAAGATGTTTATTGGAGAAATTTGTTTCTCGTGATTGTAATGCCTCAGTTGGCTGGGGCTGCATATTTAGCCCAGGTGTGGCTGGGTGAGGCAGACTTTGACAGATATGACAGTGACGTTACTGACAATTGTGCCATGAGACTTGACAGCTCAGGTTTATCTGCACATGCATGATTGCCAGCTGTGCAAGTGAGAGATTGCCCTGTGTGTAGTGATTGCCACGTGCGTGTGGTGGCATGGCTCGGCTTGGCTGGAGGTGGTAGCTAAGTGACTCCGCCAATCTGGGGCTGTGCTAAAGAGCTGCATCAGGTTTTGTTGTACTCGAGTCAGGATGGACGGAAGGCTCTGCGTTTGATCGTTTGTAATAATCAGGAGCGCGAGACATCTCTCCTCCTTTGTCCGTGAGTGACAAGTCGGACGGCATCACACCTCCCGTCACACACCACACAACGACAGCGGCTAGACAACAATGACAATGTCCACAGAGGTGTATGCCGGAATTGTTTCGCGATTGCGGGCAATTACTTTATTCCTTGTAGTGACCGTGTTCTTGACACGTATTGACGGAAAGCACTCACCAGCACAACAGAACCAAGGTAAAGTTTTTTTCCAAGCTTTATTTTAATCGTAGAAAATTGTCGCGGGTAGAATAATGCTATTGTGCTGTGTCTTCTGGTGCTTACTTCTCACTTTCTCTAATCTCTCAAGTAATCAATACAGTTGCTTTCTTGTCCCCGCAAGCTGGCTGATGGAATCAGATGTGAAAATAAATCTGTTATTTCAAACATTATCATTATGAGCTCCATTGGTCTTGTACTGGATCAAGCTTATATAGCATTAGTGATGAAGTAGTGTTTGTATCTAACAGTAGGACTGTCTAGCAGCTATTAACATCCCTTCAGATCTTGGCATTTACACTGCAATCTTCTTAACATGTTTCAATATTCACTTGCAATAGTTTCGTATTGATCTGGGATTAATTTACTTGTATTTTCGGTTCACTGGGTCAGAACATCGTACAGTTTTGAATGTATTACCACTTGATAAAGCTGCCACTCAACAACATGAATTGTATTGTATTGATCTTGTATGAAATGTTGCTTAGATTCTATGTACTGGATTGAAAACAGGCTAATTATATTTTTAAAAAAGAATTTTAAAATAATTATGGATAGAGTGTGTATGCATTGAAAACCTGTATCTTATTTTATTTCTACTTTTAAGACACTATATATGTTTCAGCTTGTTCATATAAGAATCATGGAATTTTATTTTCAGAAAAAAACATTATATTTAAAATGATCCCTTAAAATATCTCCAACCGTGCTTTGCTACGATTTATTTTTGGTCAACCATAGTACGTACGTCTCTAAGTCATATTTTTGTGTGTTCGTCAGGTAGACATGGATTATTTGAGTTATTGGAGTTAACATTGATTTGAGTTATTTGAGTTAACGTTGATTGACATCTGTCAGATCTGGCATAGTTATTACTTCTATCACATTAAGGATTGCAATTTTTGTTTTCAAGAAATATTGAAGTTCTCAAATGCCACCTTAATAAAGAATGCTGCTGAGATAACGTCCACTCTTCAACTGAAGCTTCATATTCCTGTAATTCATTTAAATGTTTGTATTCAATTTCACTCTTCAAAGCCACATATTGGTTTTTGTAAGAATCTGTTAGGATTATTATGCTTCAAGAGATATTTGGTTATGTTTGTTTTGTATATTCAAATGTCATATCTCTCTCTCTTCTCTCTCTCTCTCTCTCTCTCTCTCTCTCTATCTATCTCTACCTATCCATCCATCTATCTATCTATCTATCTATCTATCTATCTCTATCTATCCATCCCTCTCTCTATCTCTCTCTATCTATCTATATATCTCTATCTATCCATCCATCTCTCTCTTGCTCTCTCTCCCTCCCTCCCCCTCCCTCCCTCCCCCTCTCTCTCTCTCCCTCCCTCTCTCCCTCCCTCCCTCCCTCCCTCCCCCCTCTCTCTCTCTATCTATCTATCTATCTATCTCTATCTATCCATCCATCTCGCTCTCTCTCTCTCTCTCTCTCTCTCTCTCTCTCTCTCTCTCTCTCTCTATCTCAAAAAATAAAAATATTATAAAATCAAAAAAAAATATA
>JAUTBT010005478.1:0-26717 GCA_032361225.1 Lepetodrilus schrolli
TATATCCATTTTAATTTTATATTTATAATTCTACACTTTCTTAAACAAAATTAGTCATAATTTTCTTTTAAATAATAATAATAAACTGACATACTCATATAAAGTTCAAAATTCAACTGTTTTTGTGTGTGTTATTTTAAAAGTTTGTTTTACAGTTCTAAACTTCCTTTTATCATATTTTAATTTACAATTGTAATTAATTTTCGATAACTGTCATGCTTATATCAAGTTCGTAATCCAACTGTGTTATTTTCCCATCTCCTAATATATGACACATGCACTTGAATGCAGTAATATTTTACTATGATCATATCTTTTAATATTTCAGGTTCACTACATCATTCAAATTCCAAGATTCTCTGTGGAACTACACATTTAATCCCTGTCTACCCTACACACTGCCATTAGAAAACCCTCACGGACCTTATGGAGACCAATGTCATTCTGTCTCAGTATGTACATACTTAATGTGCTTTCCCCTCATCATTGCATAGCAGGGTGTAGTTTCTCGAAGCTCTCGTATCTACTACGAGACCAAAATCACTGTCGTAGCCATCTCTTATACTTGAAGACCAGGGGGCCTATTCACGAAACGTTCTTATGATCGTACAACAATCTTAAAGATTCATAAAGTATGGCTATGAAAATGTAACGCACATTCTTAGGCTAAGAAGATCATAAGAATGTTTAGATTGGTCTTGTTGTGGATATGAAAGCTTCGAGAAACAATCCCCATGGTGTGATATAAGATGCTCCACAGCAAATAAAAAGTTAGGTGTCCTGTTCCAGGTTACTAACAGGATCCTTAGAGGATCCTGGCAGGACAGTTTCACCTCAGATGTCATGGATTATTTTTGAGCAGCCACATTAGGTGTCCTGTCCTGACAGTTTCACCTTGGATGTCATGGATTATTTTTTAGCAGCCACATTAGGTATCCTGACCCAGACGCCTAACGTTTTTTGCTGTGCTCCTACTGGCCTTTGCTAAAAAAATCATATGATCTACCACTGTTCTACCACTTGCTCAGAAAAACTATCAGAATATTTATCCTGTTTACATTCATAGGTTAAATATCTGCAATTTGTCTTGATCTTGTCACCTCTCATGCTAAAAACACTAAATTGTGGATCTGATCACCTGTGTTTCTCTATTCCAGATGTGCAAATACCAAGTCTTAGAGAAGAAGTATTACTACGCCCTAGGAGTTCAGAACAAAGCTTCATTCAAGGTCTACAGAGACACACAGAACAAACTCCTCTTCCAGCTACACTTTAAAGGGGTAAAGTAAGTATTCTGAGACCCAGAGATTATGAAACATTTTGAGTATGATTTCATGCTCAACTCAAACTACATAATACAGACATGAGATCACCAAAATATGTTTTTTGAGGTAAATAATTTTTATTGGTAAAGACTGCATTACTAGGCCCGGCCAGGAAGCCATTTTTCATGATCACAAGGTTTACATTAATCTACGCAGACGGCTCATATTTTCCATAGTAAAGAGTACAGTTGTATTGACATATACCATGGATCAAGGTAAACAAGATCCTTGTATTGACTTGAAAGATAAACCTCCACCCAAATACCTCCCCCCCCCCCATTATTTTTTACTGCGTAATCGTATCATTCATAGGATTGATCCAAATGAAAATCAGCAATCTGTGGAAAATTCTCATGTTTGATAATTGGATTTATGAACAAAACTTTAAGTTGTAAATGATTTTGGCTAAATACATATTTAGATCATGAATTCCCAAAATATTAAATTCTTGTGTGCAGCTTGTCTAAAGTAAAGAACCATGGAATCATCTTCGCACTATGGTAGACTTATCCCAACTCAAAGGCATTTGAAGCAGGCCATTGTTTTGTTTTAATATATTATTATAAAAAAAATAATGATGTTATTTTTTAAAAGTATATTCTTGGATTATATCTATATGTAGTGATAAAAAATATTTTTAAAAGACCAAACAATAAATTAAATAAATAATTAACATGTTGTTGATGGGTCCTATTGAAAAATAATAATAAAGAAATTAAAATATTAAAAAATATTATCGCTCCAATATTTTAAACAAAATAATTATTTATTTTTTTAACATAATGGCCTGCTTCAAGTGGCTGTGACTCACTATACATGCATTAAAGAGTTACACCTCCCTTTAATAACATTATACAAAATTTTTGTGTGTATATTCAGACAATTAGATGAGAAGACAAGATCGTCCATGTGAGACCAAATAGTTGAAAATATGATGAAGATTTTATACAATTGATATCTTCTCCAAACACATTTTATGTTATTTTTTAATTTGTTATCTTTGGACTTTAATGTGATTTTCATTTGCACTAGTCGCATACGAGTGCACAATTCACAATGCCACAGAAAAATTAAAAACTAACTCAAACAGTATCTACCAGAATCATGTTCAACTGAAATTATGGCCCCCTTTTCCTTCCCTCCCCCTTCACAAATGAAAACTGTTATTACATACGTTAAACATTCAGATGACTACATTCTACATGGAATCTTCATCATTCTACTTGCAGTGAATGACTAAACATGTATCATTCACCATAGATCAGGTTCATAAAACATATGTGACCATTGTACTATTACAGATTCTATGCTTTAAGAAGCTGATCTATGGTGAATGATGCACTGTTTACATTTTCAGTCACTCACCAGGCATGGCAATTTTCCGTGAATCCATCTACATCCGCTGATATGTTTGTCCAGGGGCCAATTTATTTGCACTGGACATGGCTTGACCCCCAAAACCCATGCTTTTTTTCCACTGAAATCTCAATTGGCTGTTATTATGTCTGCTCTATGTAGAATGTAGATTCTATATAGAGTATAGTCCTATGAATGTTTTACCATTTCTGATGGCAGTTATGTTTCATTGGATGGCATGAACATACATCACATGTTGGATGAACAATCCTTTGAATTTTATATATGCTATAATTATTGCACATATTTAAGAATAGTTCAATATTTTATATTAAAGGCATAGTATCATGGGTTTGTTTAGATATTTCATAGTCAAACATATTTTTACATGAAGGTATGTATATTTGATGTGTCTACACAAGTATATTGGGTAACCAGCTACATTTTAGGCATTTATCCCACTGGTTTTCAATATTTGATATTGTATTATTATTTTTATATTCATAGTATGTGTAGCTTTATTGGTACCAGTGGTTGTGAAGGTTATTTTGACCATGTTCAATTATTACAGTTATCCCCCTTAGTCTATTAGACTATGGAAAATTGAGATATTACAGTATATTACCAACTGATTATTCAGATTTTACCAGAAATGTAAACTGCAATTAAATTTTACCTATCGTACAGTGGTGAAAAGATATTTGGAGGTACAAAAGCAATTATAAGTATGCAAAGTGCATGTACTTTGCATTTAAAACTCCCATTCAGTTGAAAATGACAACTTAATCCGTGATTGTATGCCTTAAAAACATTTATTTGTGTTTTGGTCGTTAAATATATTGTATTTAATACATCAGCTAGTATTTATGGAAAGTATTTATAGCATGTTGTTGTATCCATTCATCCAGGTCAATGCGACATAGAGAGACGGTCTTGAAGTTAATTTGTGACCGGACACGGGTGGCAGCTGATGATGGCTTGTTTCGTATCACCCGTGATTTCCATGGCAATGGAGAGCCATTAGTTAGTAAATACTACTTCTTATTATAGTACATTACTCAAAAATAATAAGTCTGTTAGAAAACAGTTAGAAAAGTATGGGGGCCACTGCCCAAAGTCGACCAAGAAAGTAATGTAGTCATAAAGAAATAGCATGTTAAAATGATTGTAACTTCTATACAAATATTCCAAATTTGTTCTTTTAATTTAACATGACCGACACTTTTACTTTGTAAGAAGAAAAATGTTGGGTGGCCAAAGCCGTCCTGGATGCCCCTGTATCTACAGACCTGTATATGTGTCATTATTTGTACATTACTTGTCATCATAGCACAAAACTTGTCATTAAAGTACATAATTAACTTGCCATTAAAATTAATTAATTGTCATTATATTACATTATTTGTCATAAAAGTATACAACTTGTCATTATAGCGTATATCATGTCATTGGAGTACATTACTTGTCATTAAATTACATAACTTGTCTACAGTGCCTCAGAGAGTTGTTGTTCATGTGCTTTCACCTTTGACACTTGGATGTGTATGCTCGTATTTGAAACTCTGAGCTGGCTTATTGCCATTGATTGCATTATGATTTATAATCATTGATAAACATACAATATTTTGAATCTGTGAACATGAATTTGTAAAATGCAAAATTAAATTTATAAAATATTTGACTTCAGGAGGCAGAGCTACACCACATATGCTGCTGTGCTAACGGCTGTGGCCATATTTCTCTAGACAGTGAGTAGCAAGAAAATAATTTTCCATTAAATTTGGCATCTTAGATGCAGTGTAGCGAAGCTTAGTAAGGTACTGTGGTCTGATGTTTCTCTGATGGTTACATCCTGTGAAACATACGGCCATTGCTTAATTATATCCACCAAAAGCCCAGACCCCAGTTCCACAGAATGACCGTAGTGCTACAAGTGTCGTAACTCTATGTTTGCGTATGGGAGATGACTCTCATAGCACTATGAACATTCTGTGGAACGGAATCCCTGAGCAATAAGGACCATTTAGGTCAGGATGAATAATAATTAAAAAGGTCACAGATTCAGCCAATGACTGATCATATACTCACCAATTTGTTGGGACATGTTAATTTAGGTTTATATTATTTTAACAATGAAAAATGTCCAAACATCTACAGGCTCCAGGTACACTTCAAGAAGCATTGGAAGAAGAAGGGCACCAGATGCAGATATTTGGTCGAAACTTTCACCATGAAATATATATGGGCCCTTAATTTATTTTCTGGAGTATAAATGACGAAAATGTCGTTATGCACTATAGACATAAAAATTGACCCATTTCTTCTTAAAGTTCTTTCATTATGCTGATTGTTAGGCCTACCCATTGAGAGTATGATAGAAAAAGAAAAATATACGTGAATGACATGACCCAATTATTTCTATTAGAAATATGTATTCAATGTGACGATACTACATTGTGCATGACTTTATAAATACGAAGAACATTCATGCCATTTAGACATCATTAATTTTATCTACTACGTCTTCTCTAAACACAGTATTGTTCTAAAATTCAGTGCAAACCCCATTCATAAATACAGATTGCTGATGATGGCTTTCTGTTCACTGCATTCACATGCTTGAAGACATTATCTATTTAAATGTAACATCATAACACTTTATTATTGAGTTTATTGAGTGCATGGTACAGCATGAAATGTATGTAAGAGAAGATTGTGCCCAAATTAATTGAAAGGTTTCTATGAGGTATCGGATGTAATTATTGAAGTACCTGGGCTGTAGTAGGTTCTTTTTAGCATATGAAGTTGATGTATAGCTACTGTTTGATCTCATTGATGCACAGATGTATTCTTTGTGAGCTAATTGATGCACTTGTAGATTCTGTATAGGATAACATTTGCTTCGTGAGAAAATATTTCCAAGCCCTGCCAGGCACAAGGCCATTGCTTTTCAAGAATGAGTTGTTACAAGCATGTTATTCAACTTTAAAAATACAGCTGTAATTTTTGTTCATTGTAAATCTGTCCATTATTTTTCACGAATGTGCAATTCTCAACTTTGAAATTCATAATTTGAGATTGTGTTGATTTATTCATTTCAAACTACAGTGTACCATCACTTACACATTGTAAAATATCTTGACTACAGTCAGAATCAAACTCGAGACTAGCTACTAGTCCTACGCTTTATGACCTGAGCAATGCAGATTACAATGAAATCAACCCAAATTCATCAAATCTTTGAGACAGTCACTGTAGCCAAGTCAATAAAATCTCCATTGAAGGCACTTAAAGGCATACAATCACGGGTTTGTTTACATATTTCATGGTCAAATGTATTTTTACATGCAAGTATAACCAGCTACATTTTCTGCATATCCCACTGGTTTTTAATACTGTACTTCATATTATATTATTGTTTAATATTTATAGTTATGTAGCGTTAGTGGTACAAGTTGTCGTGAAAGGTTATATTGACAGTGTTCAATGATTAAAGTTATCCCCCTTAGTCTATTAGACTATAGAAAATTGAGATATTACAGTATATTACCAACTGATTATAATCGGGTTTTACCGGAAATGTAAACTGCAATGGAATTTATACCTATCCTACAGCAGTGAACAGATATTTGGAGGTACAGAAGCAATTATATGTATGCTAAGTGCATGTACTTTGCATTTTAAACTCCAATTCAGATTACTGCTGATTACTGATGTGATTACTGATGTGATGACTGATGTGATTACTGATGTGATTACTGATGTGATTACTGATGTGATTACTGGTGTGATTGCTGATGATTACTGATGATTACTGATGTGATTACTGATGATTATTGATGTGATTACTATTGATTACTGATGATTACTGATGATTACTGATGTGATTACTGATGTGATGTGATTACTGGTGTGTTTGCTGATGATTACTGATGTGATTACTGATGATTACTGATGATTACTGGTGTGATTAATGATGATTACTGATGTGCTGACTGATGTGATTACTTGTGTGATTGCAGGCACAATGCTGGTGTTGGTGGGGACAGTTATCACACTGCTGTTTGTAGCGGCAGCCATTGGATGTCTGTGTTATGTCAAGCGAACTCATTTAGTGATATACTCCAAACTACCAGGTGCGTACATATCCATTGTCGAAAGGTTCTGATATGAGACAATTAGATATTATATCACTGTGATCGAGATAATTTTATATCATCACTTTACTATTATTTCAGGAATATTATTCTCTTTATCATCTTTTATTTTTTTTATTTGTTCAGATAAATGGATTTAACGTTGCATACCTTCAATAAATAGCTGCTACTTTGTAGAACACTCATCCTCAAAAACAAATTAAAGACACTTAATCATTAATTCTATTTCAGGAAACTAGTGTCAAACTCATGGTGTGCCTTTACTGTATATTGGCACTACTATCGGGCTCTAACTTTTTGAGGCACTTGTCCATGTGTCCTGTCGGACATGAAACTACTTGCCCTGTAGGTTAAAGGGTTATTTCACTTATCAGCCTGTGGATAATACCTGTCCCAGGCAGTCGAGCTGCTACTATCAAAAGACATGGTGTGCCTTTACCTTTAACATACATGGAGCCTAATGTGACTGTAATTAATCCAGAAAGGGAGTGTTTAAAGCATTAATTCCATTTCAGGTCTGCACATCTCATCGCAAAATAAACCCGTGACCGGCCCCTCCAGCATAGAGCAGGGCTTCTCCCCTAGCACCATCGTGTCCCAGCGCGTGGCATACAGCGATTATGAGGCGGGGTCCACTCTCAGACAGAAGCTACTGCCCGTGCTGGACGACGCCATCATAGCAGTGG
Organism: Lepetodrilus schrolli; assembly: GCA_032361225.1. Classification (NCBI taxonomy): domain Eukaryota; kingdom Metazoa; phylum Mollusca; class Gastropoda; order Lepetellida; family Lepetodrilidae; genus Lepetodrilus; species Lepetodrilus schrolli. The sequence goes on from JAUTBT010005478.1 coordinate 7,525, forward strand.
AAAGTGTGGAACTTGGACAGAGGTTTGTTTAGATTTTATGTGAAAAATTACTGAATGGGCAAAATGGTTCACTGGAGCATGTTCAAATCACAACAATCAGAAATTATGTTTATAATTTCTTTTTTTCAATTTTTCTAAATTAAATAGAGTTGAAGTATGAATATAAGATATGCAATGACATAGTATTTATTTATCAGAATTCTTTTTAAATATGGACATTTTTTTTATTCCTGTTGTCAAATCTAACTGTTGATCTCTATCTATTCCCATTCCGAATCTCCCGATTGAATCTTGGAATACATCCTTAGAGATGTTAATGTTCAAGAAACTTGCCATGTAATTTTAATTATTTATCGTGATCGTAAACCTTTTTAATCACTACAACCCACAATTAAGGTATTCAGATTTGAAAAAACATACATCCATAAATTTACATCATGTATACATTGGGATACTGTATTCCATGATAATAGCAAGCCGTATAGTTATCAACAAACAGTAAAACAAGCAAAAAAATATAATCCAAAATCAATGCCCAAACCCATTAACCCATGTTCCATGGACAGTAAATTTTAGTTACTTTGAGTGAACTCCTCTCAAGTTGTCAAGGTTGGTTTGTTCCACTTTCAACATTACAACACTGGACTGATATTCTTTCTGTAGTGAAGCTTCTTCAGCTATCAATTGGAGTATAAATTATTGGTCTATAAACTCCCTGATCTGCCTAGATTATAACATTCACTTTGCTCTACTTCAGCTGAGTGAGGCTATAAATTGCAAATACATGATGCATTTTTCTGTTGTAAATTTTCCTGCAAATGTCTGGAACAGGACAGGTTAAAATATATATATATAAAAAAATAATTAAAAGTCATATTTAAAAAAACTTTATTTTGTCTGTGAGCTGGCTAGCTAGTGTTACGTGCATACAATCATGGTTTGTTGACATATTTCATGGTCAAATGTATTTTACCTGAAAGTATGTACATTTGGTTTGTCTACACAAGTATATTGGGCAACAAGCTATATTTTCCATGTCCCACTGGTTTTCGATATTTTCATATTTTCTTATATTCTATCTCGCATTTGCATCTAAAATGTGAAAATATTGAAAACCAGTGGGACATGTGGAAAATGTAGTTTGTTGCCCAATATAGTTAATACTGAAATAAGACACTGTCATCGTCTGGAAAAAATAAATTGAAATCTTTTTCAATTTTACCAAATTGTTTTTGATTTTACCAGAATTATGGGTCAGCGAATCTGTGAACCAACTTATTAAAAATAAAAGCCCTTAACCAGTGTTTGCTGAAACTATTGTAGTGATTCATACAACAAGACTTATACTTGTCCGTAGTGACTTGCTTAATACTACAATCATTCTGTATGGGACTTATCTCTGACATAGCACTGCAAAATATCTGTGCTGTGGTTTGCATTGCAGACTTGGTGGAGGTATATTTGGAGACACACACATCGCTATGTGGAAGGATCGGACAGTTGCGGTCAAACGACTGACAATCAACGTCCATGACAACCAGGTCACCGAGGATACGGTGGAGTTCATGAAGAGTGAGGTGTGGTTCCTCAGGTGAGGCCCTCTAAAGGATGTATATTTCTACTTCTACAGGTATTAAATTTTTAGCTTGAATTAGGATTTAGAGCAGTTTTCAAAGTAATTTTTCTCATACCACAGTTTGTCAATGTACACCCGAGATTATGAAACATTTTTCAGTACGATTTCATGCTGAACTCAAAGATTTGTTAACAAATCCTCATATAAAATTTGAGCTTGAGCATGAAATCATACTAGAAACATTTCATAATCTCAGGCCTGGAGAAAACCTGTAACACCTATAGTGCTAAATGTTGCAGTAAACCTGTGGTGCAAATGTAGTAACTTTAATGATGTTGTCATGGAATCATGAACTCTTGATCCCTCAATACTGGTCAGTGCTTGCAGATTTTCTACAGCACAATGCCAGAAATAAATGTTCTCCACACTAAAATAGACCTTTTAATATGACATAAATCAAGATATGTGTAACATTGGTCAGCACATAAACTATGGAATCCAGGAGATTTCAACTTGCCTCCCATCGTAAATATTCTTAGAATATGTTTATCTAACATTCTGCCAAGTTTCATGCTTTTATCACAAAATGCACAAATATTTCACCTTTCTGCTGCACTATTGATGGTCTACTATTCTTTGAGCCATTATTGCTATGACATTTGGGTTTGAGGCTAGAAAATACTCTCTTCTCCAGCCGGCAGCGCCACAAGAACATCGTGACAATCGTGGGGCTGTGTCTTGGTCGGAAGCACCCCTGTATCATCACTGAGTACATCAATGGAGACTGTCTCCGTGACTTCATCAAAGTCAAGCACAAAGACATCACCTGGCCTCAGAGAATAAGAATGGTGAGATAGATTGTCAAAGCTCAAATATTTAACTCTCTCCATGCTGAATGGAACCAAAGATACCCTAAAGAGCAGGCCTTGTGCTTAATCCAGCAGGTAGAGGGTTAAAACTTGTTAAATATCAGGAATAATAATAAACAACAGTAATCTGATTGTGTTTATGCTGGAAGCAACTAGAGATGTGCCTAAAGAGCAGTCACCCATCAGGTAAAGGGTTAAGGCTGTTTTAATATCAAGTGTAGTAATAAACAACAAAGGTTTTAACATTGTTTATACTGAAGGCAACTAGAACTGCCTAAAGAGTTGTCCTTGTGTCTAACCCAGCAGGTAGTAGGTTAAGGCCTTTTAAATATCAAGAGTAGTAATAAACAATAATTCTTTAACCTTGTTTTTGCTAGAGGCAACTAGAGATGCCCGAAAAGAGCAGTGTTTCTTTAAGTTCAACAGGGAGAGAGTTACATCTTTGAATGAATATAGTACATCATCTCAATAGGTACTATACTGTCATAAATGATATGAAGGTATTATTATTGGGTTAGGTTATCATCTATAGTTTATGACCCTCTTACTGCAGTAGTACATGTCACATGGTGGCTGATTCACTTAATGGGGCGGGTGGTAGCGCAGTGGTAGAACATTGGACTTCGGAGCCAAAGGTTCCAGATTCAAATACCAGCCCGGCATCAATGTTTGCGAAAGTTACCTTTCTGATGATGGGATGCTCTGTCTGTAGAGTGGCAATGCAGTTATCATCCTTAGTCTTGTCAGTACCAGCCAGTACTCACAAGTTTACTGCAACATTCAACGCTACGGGTGTTGCGGGTTTCCTCCTGCCCTAAACTGACAAGCCGTATATAAGTGAAAGAATCTTGAAAGCGACTAATACAAACAAACAAAAAAGATTCACTTAATTATTAATTAATTAATTTAATTATCAATTAATTATGGATCCCGGAAGTTTTCAATTAAATATTGTTTTTAAAAAATAAAATAAAATACAATAAAATAAATTAATAAAATTATAGTATGTATTATGTTATAATAATAGTTCACTGGAAACCAGTGCATGTTATACATTATACTAATTAAGTAGTTTTGTGAATATGTAGCTGTTATTAGGCATATCAGAATAATACCAGTGTTTCTGATAACCTGAATTTAAAAGGGTGCAACCCTAAATATTTTTAAGGCTATTAAAAGCATATGACCTTAAATATATTTTCAAGAATTACAAAAAATATTAAATGTTATGATGCCGACCCTCGACCTATTTTACTTGTTCCACTTACATTATATATGTAGGTGTATGGATACATGTACCTTAAAAGAACCAACTATAAACAATGAAACAGTGAATATATGCCTTTTAATACTGTTGGAAATGCTCACTGATAAAAATATAATAAAATATTGCCAACCTTACCATGCTTAAGCTAAGGTACATTCTCACAGTGCAATTTGTATGAAAAACTTGTATTATCAATGCATGAGAACAATCAAATATAATCGATTCTACGTCATCATGAACACATCAATTCTACGTCATCGTCAACACATCAATTCTACGTCATCGTCAACACATCAATTCTACGTCATCATCAACACATCAATTTGATTAATGATCATCCTGCACATCAATGATACAGGTTGATCTACAAGTTGTTCATATAAATCCCACTGTGAGATGGCACCTTTACATGTATGTTTTTCATAATAATAATTTATGTTTTTTTAAATAAGATGTTTTTTCTACCTACTTACCCTATTTGAAAATTCATGTTACCTATTATTTATTTTGGCCTTATGAAGAAATTGACATATCATCACATAACGGTGTTCCATTGCTGTTTCAGTGTAACCATGTTGCAGATGGAATGGCATTTCTGCATTCAAACAAACCTCCCATCATACACAGAGACCTAAGGGCAGGCAATCTCTTTCTGCTGGAAGACGATGTTGTAAAGGTATCAGTTATCTCCCCTGTTGTATACTCAACCAAATTAAGTAAGGGCTAGTAGAAATTTTGTGAGAAAACTTTCTACCAAATTCTGGCCCTGAGTTTACAGAATTCTTTGAGTATGATTTCATGCTTTCAAACTTTATATTAGGATTTGTAAACAAAACTTTGATTTGAGCATGAAATCGTACTAAATGTTTCTCTCATAATTTTGGGACTTGCAATTGGTGTCATTCTTCTTTCGAAGCATCTGCAAGTTCTTCATTAAAATAATATACAGCTAAATTTATATGTCCAGAAAGGCTATACTGACCCTAATTAATTTTGTTGAGTAGTAGACAATTATTATATTTATGTGAAATTGTCAAGTAGCTAAAGTCTAATTTGATCATGTTTGTAAGATAATTTGGAACTTTGCATCCAATGCTTCTGATAATACTCCTTCAGTCTATTCAGAAAAATATATGAATTATTATACATTCGCACATCATTATTTCTGTCCATGTGAACACCAGCATATATATAATGCTAGACATATTACAAATGGACAGAAATGTCACATGTTTCAGACATTTTACAATTTGACAGAAATGTTACAAGATAATAGAAATATTACAATTTGATAGAAATGTTATAGGTTCTAGAAATGTTATAAGTTGCTAGACATTTAACAATTTGACAGAAATATTACAAGTTAATACCGTAGAAATATTTCAAGTTGATAGAAATGTTATAAGTTGATAGAAAGGTTAAAATTTGATGGTTGATAGAAATGTCACAGATTTCTGAACATGTTACAGGTTAATATAAAAATGTCATAGGATTCTGGAAATGTTACAGAAAAGTTGACAGAAATCTCACAGTATTCTGGAAGTATTACAGAAAAGTTGACAGAAATCTCACAGTATTCTGGAAATATTACAGAAAAGTTGACAGAAATCTCACAGTATTCTGGACATATTACAGAAAAGTTGACAGAAATCTCACAGTATTCTGGACATATTACAGAAATGTTGACAGAAATCTCACAGTATTCTGGACATATTACAGGTTGCTGACTACGGTCTTATCAAGCTGTTACAGCCAGTCCGAAAAGAATGCAATACTGATGACTGCTGCTGTAAGTACCGTTTCCATATTACTTCATACTGTCAGCTGACCATCAAGCCAGATTTCGGAGGTCACCAGTGTGTGACCTTGTAGCCAGGCCTTGACCTTATAGCAAGTTCTTGACCTTGAGGTTCTTGACCAGCATCGCCTCTTGTTCTCCAGGTCAGCGACAGTACAGCGCGTGTCCAGCCACATTCCGCTGGACGGCACCAGAACTCTTGTCACATCCGACAGTCCAGGAAGATGACGCCATCATCACCACCGCCTGCGACGTCTACTCCTTCGGTGTCGTCATGTGCGAGCTGGTGTCAGCAGCCGACCCCTACAATGATCTACATACAGAACAGGAGGTGTGAGACCATCCTATAAATTTAATAATCATAATAATAATAATAATTTATTTTTAATTTGTTTTACGTTACTGTGGGAATATTTCACCCATCTTTGACAACAATAATAATAATAATGATAATAATAATATTTTTTATTATATTTTTTTGTCATTGTGTTATGCCGCTGCGGGAATATTTCACCCATCTGTGACGACACTACCACTAATAATAATATTTTTCATTGTTTTATGTCACTGCAGGAATATTTCACCCATCTGCGACGACACTACCACTAATAATAATATTTTTCATTGTTTTATGTCATTGCAGGAATATTTCACCCATCTGTGACGACACTACCACTAATAATAATATTTTTCGTTGTTTTATGTCACTGCAGGAATATTTCATCCATTAGCGACAACAGCAATAATAATAATAACAATAACAATAATGATATATAATATTTCCCAGGCCTCGAGGTTATAAAACATTTTGAGCATGATTTCACGCTCCTCAAATTCTGTATGGGGGTTTGCAAACAGGACATTTTGTTGATCATGAAATCACACTCAAGAAAAGTTTCATAATCTCGTGGCCAGTCAATGGATCAGTGTACATACACTCACTTTCCATCTCACTCAGGTAGAGTTTAACCTTCTCTGTGCTAGATACACTGTGTGTGTGTGTGCGTGTGCGTGCGTGCGTGCGTGCGTGTGTGCGTGCGTGAGTGAGTGAGTGAGTGAGTGCGTGCGTGCCCACTCAGACACTTTGAGCCGCCCAGCCGTTGCTGTATACTTCCCTTTTAATGCTGAGTGCCAAGCAGAGGGACAACAACTACCATTTTTTAACGTGTTATGGTATGACGCGACCGTGGCTTGCACCACTGACTTTCAGCTCTGCGGGTGGATGCTCTAAGCCTTACACCACGGAGCCGGTATGACTAGCTGGTATGCTAGACACATCACCTATCACTTCTCTATAAGGTATCTCCAGAGTCTCCAGGATGAAATGGGTTAATTACAATTATTCCTTTATTTGACAAGTCTGGCTGCTTTGAATGATGCCTCGGTTGTCTTATAGGGTATCTGGTAGCTTTGAGCAGCGATGCCATAACCATGATTATGATAGATTACAGTGATTTACTATATGCCTATGAAGAATACTAGAATTTGGCTTCTTTATGGTGCTTTGTTACATCACAATCATTAAATATGGATGTAATGGTAACCTATATAACAATAGGTCACGGTGATCTGTGATGATTCATGTCACAGTGACCTGTTCTACATGATATGGGGCAAAGAAGGTGTTAAATATCAAATACCATGCATGTCATGATGATAATTTATTGACTTCAATTATTAATTGTTCATCTTCTACTGCTATAGGTGTATAAATCATAATGTTTATTTCAAGGTACTAGGTCCAAAGGCATATAATTAAGGGATAGAGTACGGTTTACCTCTAAAATTAGTGTATTAAAGTATTGTTTTGACCTGAATTATTTTTGTTAAAGTACTCGGACACAAGCGTCCTCGTACTTTAACTAATATTAGTTCATGGCAAAACTATACTTTCATACACTATATATTACATGGTAGATAGTACTCTATTCCAATTCTAACATTGCACACATTTGTTGAAATACGAAACTTATATTGAAAGTTCATCATTTTGCCAACTCACTTTACCAACTCAAAAGTACAGTCTGAGCCTTTGTTCTCACACCGTACTATGTTAGATTCACAGATATTGATGTTTCCTTTGGATGAAATCTTAGCTACAAATGCAAAGTACATTCACTTAGCATATACTAGTATTTAATTGCTTTTGTACCTCCAAAAATCTTTGCACCCCTGTGGGGGGGGGGGGGGGGGGTAAAATTCCATGGCAACCTTCCAATAGGTAACTTTGCTTGAAAGACAGTACATGTACTGTATTTACATTTCTGGTAAACCTGAATAATGGAAGGTAATATTTTATTTTAGGTTATTATGCAATAAGGGGAAATAACTCAATGTGGTATACATAATGGAAAACCCCAGCTTTTGGTTTCAGTTAAGGAAATACTGGTAATTATAGCTTCTCACCAAATTATAGAAATATTGGGACAGTAAGTCTCGTCGGGGTCATATTCGGTGACAGACTACTGGTGACACCTAATCGGAGATATAGCATTGGATACTTACTATTCAAGGTTATGTTTAATTAAAACCGATATGGCATGGTTTGAAAATGGAACTATAGGCTTTGGTAAAAAAATATTCCAATGAACATAAATCGCAAAAATATCTGTAGAACATATTTCGTGAACATTATTGCACGGTTTCTAATGAGGCTTACGCCGGTTGCTATGAATGACGTCTGTATCATGACGTGACTTCACATTGGAAGAGCATCAGCTGTGTAGCACATTTAGATGTTTGACCAGTTTATGTCACAAGATTTTGAATAAATCTCAGCCTATCTCGTGTCAACTTAAATTCATATTAATGGGACATGAGGAGTAAGTAGTTGTATAAAGCACTTATATAGTCAAATCAAATGCACATATTTATATACTTTCAGGTAAAACTTTGCCTGACTGTGATGTAGGTTGACTATCTATGATTGTATTTGCTTAATTCTCGTATGACAATTTTATCCTAGTACAAATATTTTCTTTTCATAAACTTAGCCAGTCATCACTTTGTGCATTATTCTCTCGCCCGAGATAGTCTGAAGAGTAAATCCTTGATTTCTAACCAATATCTCCTTTAATTAGGAATATGTAGAGTGAATATTTAGTATGCTAAACACGAAATTGACATTTATCAATAAAATTATGGCTTGTATTGATTTGGTATAATTGATGATTTATCCTGTACATATGCAGTAATCTTTGTGAAAGTGAACACCGCTTTCTTAATAACATACAATTTATCCAGAGAGCTTGGAGGACACTGACGTTATACATCTAATATAGACCTATCATTATTTTCTGTGCAACTCTGGAATTACTGCATAATGCATTGCTGCTTGGAGTGTGGTTCATGCTTTCATAGAATTAATTATTATTTCTCACTACAAATTGTTATATATTTGTTTGTGTATGAATACATAGTTGTGTGTATGGCCACAAGGTGGCCGTTCCAATGAAATTGCTGCTAATTATAATTTAAGAAATACAATTCTACATCATTTCACTGGGATTGTCTGCTATGTACAAGAATACAATATATGACACTGAAAGTGTTTACATTCCATCCGTAAAAGATTACTAGCAATCGTCCATTTCTGCCATAATGCCATCCTTCCTATTATCAGAGCACATATCTGTGGATGTCACATGGTTGATCGGAATGGGTGTCAGAATATGTATGTAGGTCATTAGGTCAAGATTTAGGTCAAGGTAAAGGTCATGGTAAAGGTCATGGCTGTTTGTTTCCAGGTGATGGAGGCAGTTTTAGCAGGACAACGTCCAGAGCTGCCCAGCGCAGCTGAGATGATGCCACAGTACAAGGAACTCATGAAGGAATGCTGGTCTCATGAAGCCAGTAACAGGTCTTCATTCAAGCAGGTATATACATGTATTCATAAATTGAATTAAAGTGGAAAGATCATCTTAATTGGATCCAACATTAATTCTTTTTTAAACAGTTTTTGTTTTCTACATAATATTACTAAGTAGGGAAAATATGAAAACAATCTTAAAAAAATAATATAGTGCACTATTGCCAATGGAAAAAGGGGCAATTCCCAAAGGGGCCTCTTCTAAATAATGTGCTTTTCAACACTATCCACGTACAAATATTACAAATATATATAATCTCCATATATAATTTGAGCTTAAGCATAAAATTGTACTCAAAAAGCTTTGTAATCTCAGGGTTTGAGCCTAGACATGTAGTTGAGTATGATATAGGATGCTCCTACTGGTCTCGAGTAGCGGGGTTACCCCTTTGGCTCAGTCGGTAGAGCGTTGAACTCACAATCCGGCAACGGGTTCGAATCCAAGGATCGGCATGGTCCTCTGTTTCAGACAAATGAATAAAAACAAATTTTGTTACTTATTTTGAAAAATAATTAGAAGTTTTCCTGTTTACATTACAGGTTGCAATACGACTAAAAGAAATATCTCACCAAGCAAGATCATTTCAGAAGATCGTAATTAACCAACATAAACAGCAGGAGCATGGTGCCACTCATCAATGACACCTGTCAGTGGGCCAAACCCTCATTTCTGATTAACTCTCTCCATGCTGGAGGCAACCAGAGATGACCTAAAGAGCTGTGCCTGTGCTTAATCCAGCAGGGAGAGGGTTAAATGAGTACTTTCACTTCAAGAATCACACTTCTTTCCCAGTTATTATGGATCTCCATTAGTTTTAATCACCATCACATAACGGCTGTAATCCCATCTTCATATTTATGATTGTCGCATATACTTTAACACTTACCGGATGCAATGAGGGTAATCCCCTTTATTGTCACCACAGGGACTGCAATTACAGATGTCTTATGTTTGACGTCATCCCATAGGAATGTTTCTGTTTGCATGCGTGTAACGGCCAGGTTTTTGTTGAAAGTTTTGACAGCCGCTATGACAGGGATTCAATTTTCAACTCAACAGTCACATTCCGAAATTTGCCAAGTGTCGTATTTGACAATCCATCGGAAGAAACCTAGACTTTTGATAACAAACATAATGGCAATGACATTTATACTAATGTTTCAAGTCAGATGTCTATAACTATTGTAAAACTATTGTATTCTTAACCCTCTCCATGCCGAAGGCAACCGTAGATGCCCCAAAGAGTAGTGGCTGTGCCTAATCCAGCAGGGAGAGGGCCAATTGTGTTTTACGTCATAAATATTTTAATTTAATTCGATTATTGACTTGTCAAGGCAATAAACGTTGATAAATGTTGAGTCTTGACAGCTATGTCACGTTTGTTTCTGGGTATATATATATATATGTGTGTGTGTGTGCGTGTCTGGTAGAGCAAGTTGGGTAGAGCAGGGATTACTGGGGGAGAGAGTGCCCTTTGGAACAAAACTCAATATCACAATTTAGAATTTCAGACATTAAAATAGTCCTGTCAGATATCTTTTGAGTCAATGTTTTACTAATGTTGTACTGAAATGTATTTCAATGAATTGAAGCATAATGACAGGAATTAAGTTTCCTCGTTTATTTGAATACCAATATTTTTCCAATGTTCATTATGTTTTCATTGATGATTTTTAGCTGAAAGTAAAATATTGCAATGACTTAAGATTTTTGCAAAGTCGCATTCAAATATCTACAGTACTGGTACAGAATATGTGTGGATATATATTCTGCTCATTTTAGATTAATATTTTATGTGTCATACATCAGCAAACTAAAAGGAAAGTATTCTATTTATAAATTTACCAAGCTATATCTCCCTTTATCGGAAAACATGGCTTTATTAAATGTAATTGAACTTTTGTTGAAGTCCTATTCTCCAATGTACTAAAAACTTACATAATACTCTTATAATAAATCCCATAGATTTTCAATATTTTCATATTTTCGTATAAAAAGAATATATATGAAAATATTGAAATTCAACGGAAAATGTAGCTTGTTTCCCAATATACTTGTGTAAATGTTTGATTATGAAATATATCAACAAACCGTGATTGTATGCATTTAACATACTACAATACCAGTTGTTAAATGTAGTCCAAATCTTTAAAAAAAATTTCACATATTGATAATCACAAACTTCCTGGGTTCTACAGATACCAGCCACAGTGTTATTTGCATTTCATAGTATTTCCATGACAGAGTTGCTGCTCTTCAAACTATAGAAATTGATTAGTATGGACAGCATGATTTCGAAACAAATCTGAATGAAGTCTATGGAACATGCAGCAATTACAGTTCTGAGAGATAATTACAGTAGCATCCTCTACACAAGCACTCAGTGACTGCTCTTGCACTACATATGTGACCCTGGGCAATATCCTTATCAAGAACGCTGTTCTGAAGAGCATGCAATTGTGGTCATTGTGAGAGAGAAAAAAACCATCACTGATCTTCTTACTCATTACATTACTAAGTAACATAGCAAAGACAATTAGGAATTCTTTGGCTCAATATATGACTTTTCTTTAATTACTATTTGGGCAATTCCACATTGTGGACATTACATTATGCGACAGAAATTTGCATTTGAAGTTTTTACAAAGCTACCTAAGCTGTCCAAACTTCATTTGGTGACCCTGTTTAGGCAGATAGATTCCTCATTCCCTTTTGAGTAATGCATTTAGAAAGTGTGTTGTGGACACTACAACATGTTCCAGTCATCTCTTTAATATGAAATGTCAAAATTTTAAAATCTTGCCAATGAAGTAATTATACTTTCTAAACTTGGTAATTGTGTTGTGGCACCGTGGTTCATTACAACTGCTATTAAAAAAGTCTAAATAACTTTCTACAACAAAAAGGTAATTGTTGACCATTACATTTTTGGAATATATTAATTTAAATAAAATTTATGTACATCTGTTTTGTGGGTGTATGTGCTGAATTTTAAAATGTCTCTGTTATAAGGCATTATGCAGTAAATAAACAAATTTCACTAAGAAATAATGGGAATTGGACATTTTTGCTTTTTCAATACGTTGTGTGGAATTGCTCATTTATCCTTACCTAGTGGGAAAAAAACAGTAAAGTGGGGCCAATTTCCCAAGGGCAGTGGCATATGTAATGAATCACTGGGAATGTGTTGTAGAGGAATTTATAGTAGATGTAGAACAACAAATTTATTTGTTTAAAAGTGTTTTTTTGATTGATTTACTGCTTTACTCTTTTAAAGGTCACATTCCTTCTTTCATGTCTCTATATTATATAATACATGTACTAGAATAGCTATAATATAATAATAATAATAATAATAATAATGTGTACATGTACATTTACTAGGTTTAGACCTGTAATACAATAATAATAATAATAATAATAATAATAATAATAATAATAATAATAATGTGTATACAATTTTATCATGCTGAACTCCCTACAGAAGGTAAATGCTTAAATCACAATGTTTACAAAAAAATCTATTGTGATATAACAACTGTCGATTCACTATTAACCCTCTCCCTGCTGGATTAGGGATATGCACTGCTCTTTATGGCATTTCCAGTTGCTTCCAGCATGGAGAGGGTTAATGCTATTTGAATATAATTCATAATCATTGACATCACCACATACTCATGTCATCGCAATTCCAATGTTCATATCACTTGTCATAGGGCATTTTGTTATTCTAGTTGTTACCATGACAGATATGATAAAAAAATCTTTTAAAATATTTTGTCATGGAAAGCATTTTATTCAGTTAATAATGTCAGTTTCATTTAATAATGCCAATTTCATTTTATGATATCAATTTAATTTACCGATGTCAATTTCACTTATTGTCAATTTCATTTAATAATCTCAATTTCATTTACTGATGTCAAATTCAATTTACACTTGACAAATCCATGTTAATACGTAATAGCAATTTAAAGCATTACCCTCCAAGCTGTGTTAGATAATATCTGCATGGACTTCTAATACTGTCTTCCCAAGGACTAGTTACTACTTAGGGTCGAAACTACATTTATAATCAGAATATTGACCATTATTATATTCGGGAATTCCCAGTAGGAATAATCAAGATAAATGTTTTTCGTCCATCTCGATAACGATGTGCTCATGTTCTCAATCCATACCAGGTGCTGTTTGATCAGTTGCATGGTATCGATGTGGCAATGTTGTATCGCACCCACGAAATGTACGACGAACGTGCTTAAACAGAGACCATTTCCCCAGACAAATGACGTCTTCCCACTTGAAGGAGAGAACATGCGCGTCAATTCCGAATCAATTGCAGCCCTTCAGATTTAGCGCTGTTAAATTGTGTTGTGGCACTGTAGTGCATTACATCCGTCTTGACGTCACTGTCGTGTTCATTTCAGTTCTCCTGCTGCAATTATTGGCTCTACAGGTTGATATAATCATTACAAGTTGTTGGAGAATACATATCTGATAATGATTAAGTAGTAGATGATAGATGTGTCTATGAACGAAATTTAAAGGCATAATCTCACAAATTTCAATGTTTTGTGTTTGTCCAATTTAATTTTATACTGACTTGGCATAGGAAATGCTAATGAATGTCACCTAATATTTTCACTGATTTTACTCATGTGCAATATGTTTTATATATATATATGAAAATGCCTTTACAACAATCAATGCTTCTTTTGTTAAACAGAACTGTACTGTAGTATTTTACCATGCAAAATTGTTCAACTGTATTATCATCTTGTTATGTGTTTACCATCAGAAATGTCTGCCTTTGCTATTTAACCCCTTCCATGCTGGATGATTTGTAATAGTACTGCTACATGTATATATCAGCTCTAGATGCTTTCAGCACTGAGAAGCTTAATATTATGCTTAATGTTGTTAGTTGTTTTCAGGTCAACTCAATTTACACATTTTCAGTAATCCATATATCATGATGGTATTTTTAATATATATAAAAAAAAGGTTTAAGTGAATTTAAACTTATGATCTCTTTGCATGTTGCGTTGTAATGAATTGGTTCATTCCTTCATGCCATCATTTTAGGTGGTATTTTGCCAGAATACATACCTTGTGGTGAGGAAATTTCCAACACTACCTTGCCATGTGGCCAACGTTATGCCAGGGTAGGCATGATTTCATGCTCAACAAAAGTTTTGAGCATGAAAAAGTATCAAAAATGTTTTGCGACCTTGGGGGCTTGTAACAAGCAGTTAGCTGGGGGTTAGATATAGGTACTGACATGTTTAGCATTGCCAAGGCTTTGGGCTGCCAAGATGTGGTCTAACTACAAGCTGGGCTATGATGACACTGTAAATGTGAAAGTCTCGAATCCATCAACATTGACTTTTGCAAATGCATCTATTACTTTAAATTTAGTTATGAAAAATACATTTCTCATTATTTGCGATGTAAAAATATATCTTCACAATAATAGAATCAAAAACTTAACATAAATAGTAATACAAATTTAAACCATAACATAAACAGAAAATATAGTAAAAAGATTATAACATAAAATGTAATTATTGAAAGTGATTTTCAATTTAGTAAAGACTTGGGTAATTTCTCAGCGGATGCTGTCCATCCGCTTCCTAGAAGAATGGAACTATAGCCATATACATCAAACTATAATGTAAGAAGTACAAATTATCCGTTCCACTGATTGCAATTAATGTACTTTCTCCGAGCTAGGATAGATTATTCATAATGCAAAGTCAAATTATATGTTATTACTGTTTAAGCTATCAATGTTGAATTTTGCCAAAGAAAAAAATGAGAATATTATAGTGGAAGACACTTATTGTTTGTATAGCTACAGTAATTTTATTAAGTATAGCTACAGTAATTTTATTAAGTATAGCTACAGTAATTTTATTAACACTGACATTGTTCACTGTGCTACCTCGATTGCTACAAATTAATGGATACTATTTTTCCTGCAGAGAATGGATGAAATGGACATGTGAATGCTAACCTTGTAGCACCTTGAATGGCAGTTTGGGTTATATACCCCCACAGGGAGTTGAGAAAATTGAGTGCACACAGAACCGTTGACCGGGGTAATGTAGCGATATGAGCTTGCTTTCAAGTGGGGATTTGGCACTATAAATGTTCGCATTATTATTATTACCTCATAAGCATGGTCAAACTCTACATTATTACCTCATAAGCAGGTCAAACTCTACATTATTACCTCATAAGCAGGTCAAACTCTACATTATTACCTCATAAGCAGGTCAAACTATACATTATTACTCCCAGTCAACATGGATCAATGTGCACTGTGTTCCTTCTCAACATCCTGGGAATGGTTGTAAGACTCCAGCCATAATTAATAAACCCAAACTTGCACATACCATAATTCTCCAATTAATTATTTTCATTGATTAATTTCTGTGTTTGAACTAAAAGAGGGTTCAAGTTAATAGGAAATATATGGTAAACTATTCTGCAATAACATGTAAGCATATTGTAACTTGTTACATCTTCACTGAATCTGAGTAAATGTCGATTTGCAGGATGACAGTGTTGTCTGTGACAACAAATTCTGACAGTAAGTTGGGAAAAAACATGACAGATAGAGAGTTTAATCTTGTACTTGAAAGAAAGCTGGTCTCTTATGGGATAAATAATTAATACTGGATATGTCCTCTATGACTTTACCACATGAATATTTTCCAAACCTGAGATAGTGTCAAATGTTTTTCTTACATTATCTTGTGAGAACATACAAACCATTGCAAAATTATATTGAAAGATTTTACATGGTAAATATTGAAGGTTGTTCCAGATTCATTCTTTGATTTTTTTTAAAATGGGGTTTGGAGCTGCTTTCAAAATTCTTTCACTAAGACTTATACCACGGCTTGTCAGTTTAGGGCAGGAGGAAACCCGCAACCTCTGTAGCGCTGAATGTTGCAGTAAACCTGCAAGCAACGGCTGGTACTGACAGGTAACCAAACAAAAGTTGTATCACACGCATCCATTTTGTTAGGTTGTGATGGCATTTCTTAAAGTTGCTAGATCATCATTGCATAGATCAAAGGTCACTAATTGGGTTATTACAAATACATGTAAAAAATGGGGTCCATGGTTGACCGAGCGGTTTAACCGAATTCGCGATGTAATGAAGAGCGTTACGTCGGGGGTTCGCTGTAACTCATGATCATTAATTACACCTAACCTCTGACAATGGTGAACACCATTCTAACAAGTACATTGGTAACATGTGCAAATTTCCTCCTAATGTCTCGTAAACCTTTGTTTTCACAATAAAATAGTGTCAACAGGAATAAAAGGCAGTCGATCAATATTTAGAACAAAGTACTGATGTTATATTCAGAGCAGGGCACTGTTGTCATTGGCAATACAGCGTTATATCATTTAATTTAATTTTTATTTTCATAGTGTACCCTAGTTGGAAATATGTAAAAAAGAAATTATATATATATTTTTTAAATAAATAAATAAATAGACTAAATCTCGTCTAAATTAAAAAATAATAATAATACAAAAATATTTTTAAAATAAATATATATATATATATATATTATATATATTATTACATTTAAAGATGATCCTGCCACGTTAAGGTCACTCTGGAAATCTTCCACCCATATGAGGATGAGGCAGTACAGTGTGATATACTGTAGTCATGGCAATTAAAGGAATTGGTCAGGACTGAGAATGGGCTTTGCCAATGTTCACTAAAATATATATGACTTCTGTCTGTATGTCTACCAGTTCATATAAAATATCTCTTATAGTGAAATTTCCAAATTCCTGTCAAGAAAGACAAATATTCATCAGAGTTCATATTTTTAATATTCCACATATACATGATATATTTCATCTCAGACATACTGTGAACACCTAAGGCACTGTATGTCATATACTCAATAAAATAAATTAAGGGCTGACAGATTTTTGTGGGTAACCTTTCTATTTTTGGAGCTTGGCTTTAGTAATCTGCTGTCATTGTTCTTCCAATGGGTCTGAAATTTTGTAATGAATACATGGAATCTGTAAATATTTATATATTCTTCCTCGTTAAAATAACAACAAAATGTAGATGTCCCAAAACACTACTAGCCCTTAATTAATTTTGTTGAGTACAGCATCTGAATACGGTAGGTGGAAAAGTTAGTCAGCAAATGGACCCCCCAAATGCTCCTGTAAGCATTATGGACCTAGAAAAGGATCCTTTAGGCAGAGTGGACACGAATAAGGATGCTTTAGGCATTGTGGACCATGCATAAAATTAATCATCATACATCAACTGGTCATCCTTGAGTCACTGTGAACCTAGATTACCGTATAAGGAGCCTCCAGGTTTGTGAACCAATGGATGCAAACGAGGAACCATGAGGTATTGCATAAGGATCCTTGTGGACATGGATGAGGATCCTTCAGGTTTTGTGGGACCAGTATACACTCGATTTTCCCCCTGTGAGTTGTGTTTATCCAGAGCACATTTATCTTTTAGTTCACATACAAGAACTGAAGTTTCCAAAGATTTCCCTAAGATAAATCCCCATAGATTTAGCTTTGCTGATGTGGCAGACATGTCAATTTTCTGCGGACCCACAGAAATCTGAATCTTGCCCTGAATGTGGCTTTGGGCCCCCAGACCCCATGTTTTTTTCTTCTGCTGAAATCACAGTAGTCTGTTCCTATGCCTAATGTTGACACATCTCCAAAGATCTCCCAGGATAGATTCTCAAAGCAGCTATGGTGATTTTCCAGTCCCAAGACATATCTACAAAGAATCAATGAGGGTGACACCTACATGTCTCAGACCTCCCACAGTTCTGAGATAAATAAAAAAAAAGAATCAGTTTTAGTGATGACCACATTCACACCTCATTCACACGGTTGACTTGACCTGACCTCTCATCATAACCATTCATCACGTTGTGATCTCCATTTTGATTGTTGGCTTTTCGTCGTGATCGTCCTGTTTCTTGATATCGACTTTAAACTGCTGGATCTGCTCTTTACTCTGTTTCAATCTCTCATTCAACTCGGATATCTCATATCGAATTTTGTTTTTGGCTGATAAAATATTAGTTAAAGTTCTCTCCTTTTTGTCTTCAACTGAAAAATGGAAAGTGTTGTAATTATGTTTATGCCTTTTGATTCCATTGATTTAGAATTATTTCATATCAAGAAAGATTTTTGTATTTTATTTTGTTTTATGAATTGGGGTTTAGAGCAGATTTAAAGATTATTTCACTTATATTTAAGTCAGATATAAAAAAATTGAGTGAGTGAGTGATGTCACATTGGGAATATTTAACTCATACGTAACAATTAAAATATCAATACTTACAATCTGTCTCGTGTTTGTAGGCGCCAACAGACAACTGTCTGACATTGGTTACAAGTTGCTGAGTCATTGCTGTAGGATCATTGAAAACCTAAATAACAAACATGGTGTCTGCAATTAGGAAAAAAAATTAATAAAATTTTGCTTCTGGTTTCAAACCATGGTTAGTAAGGTGAAAATCAAAAGTGGATGAGATGAAGCTAACAAGATAATCAAAAGTGGATGGGATAGGCCTAAGGCAATAATGAGAGTGGATGGGATAGAACTAACAAGATTACAATAGAAAGGCTAGGCTGTGAATTTTAAAAGAGTGGATGAAATAGAACTAATGGAATGAATGATCAGAATGGACTTTAATTGGACTAAGGGTTGGTTGGTTGGTTGATTTGGGGTTTAAAGCCACTTTCAAGATTTTTTCACTCACATCATGGCTTGCATGCATAT
>JAUTBT010005489.1:0-26701 GCA_032361225.1 Lepetodrilus schrolli
AATAGAGGACTATGTTTTCTGACGTCACTTCCACAAGTTGGTCAACCAGGAAATGAATAATTGTAGTCTGAGGCCATGTCTATCATTGAAAAATAAAAATGTGAGTTACCTCATTTGTATGTTTGATGATTATGGTAAATTTATGTTGGCTGATTAGAGTAGAATTACTATGTTATTCCACACATACTTCTGCAGGTATTACACATATAATTTTCCAATTTGTATGTTTCATGATCTTGGTAAATATATATTGGCTGTTATCAATAGAATTAGTACATTATTCCAAACATGCTTCTGCAGGTATTACATACATAAAGAAGGAAGATCCGGTGATCCTGAAGATCCGTGTGGAGATCATGATCCAGGAAAACTGTGAGGAGTTTGCACTCAACCTGTGCTCCTGGTGCCTGAGACACCCCGCCCTCAAGGACGATCTTGACATTCGCCAGACTCAGCTCATGCTGCTGCACAAGCTCAAGCAGCAGGATCGGCTTCAGGAAGAAGTAGGGAGCATGCAATGAATTCAAATGTCGTGTTCCCTAAAGATAAATATTGTTTGAATTTTTTTTCTAGGAAACTGTCACGTTTTTGTAATAATATTGTATTGTCACTGAAAATATACATGTCTAGCATTAATAGAACCTTTCTCTTGATGCCTATAGTAAATTTAGAAGAAAATATTTTGTATAATTTGTATATTATTACTGTGGGCAATAATAATGACCATTTCATATCTACTCAAATTTTCTTCCTGAAGCTCTTGCATGGCATTGTATTAGTATCGGATGGAAATTTAACATCAGCCTATATTACCCTCGGCTATTTCTCACAATGCTAAATGTATCCTAAGGACTATCCAAAATTTTCTGAAGGTTTAAAAGGTTATTGTTTGAATATTATTTGGATAAGTATTTTGTAGGTAAATTTATATACCTAGTCCTGAGATTGCAAAACTTTTCCGAGTACGAATTCATGTTCAACTCATAGTTGAGGGCCCCAAACCAACACTAAAAGTCTAGAAAAATCTCATGTTGATTAAGGCCTTTATAAGGCAAAAATCCCAAATGGCCACCATATTTGTATAATTTACTCTATCTTGGTCACAAAATAATGCTTTTCATGAGTTTGAAATGGTAAGATTATAAATTGTAGACATGCACATGCTTAATTGTAAATATTTAACAAAATGTACCAACATGATGTTTACGTAATGTTTCAATGTTTGTTATCCTGTTCCAGTGCCAGAAGATCCCGTGTTGTGATGGCGTACGTCTGATCTCTAGGCTACAACAGCAGGAGAGTAACAAGGCGTTGTGCACGGAGCTGGCTCAGACTCTGCTGGTACAGGAGTGGATCCGGCCCTCTGACCACTGCAGTGGCAAGGTGAGCTACAGTCAATGACAATACTTGTTGTACTAGTGGAGCGGGTGGGTGGTTGAACAATGGTAGAATGTTTGGATTTTGTCGTCAAGGCCCTGGGTTCAAATCCCTTCCCGGCATCAATGTTCGCAGAAGTTGTCTTTCTGACACGATATTTATAGGATGCACTGTCTGTACTGTGGCAATGCAGCTATCATCCTTGGTCTGCCAGTACCAGCCACTGCTGGCAGGTTTACTGCAACATTAAGTGCTACAGATGTTGAAGGTTTCCTCTTGCCCTAAAAACTGGCAATCCATGATATAAGTGAAAGAATCTTGAATGCAGATCTAAATCCGCCTTCAAAAATAAAAGAAATATGGAATATTTTGCAGTTTTCCTTCCTTTGTGTTTGATTTGGGAGTAGGGGCAAAGACATTAAGATGTGAATTTTGATTGGGGTTGAGTGGGTGGGGGGTGGAGAGCTATTTGCAATTCCTTTTTGGGGTGATGAAAGTCTGGCATTCCCCAGAGAATCAGCAGTAGGGGGAATGCCCTGTGTTTGATGTATATTTCAAATTTGAAGTAAGAACCACTTTGCTGTTTCAGGAACTACTGACACTCTGGATACGACACCAGTATCTAGCCGACCGTGATCAGGCAAAGTTTCTCTCCAGTGTGTGGGCTATCGCCAAGCTGTCACGCTCCACTGAGCAAATCGGACTTATTATAGACGGCTTGCGTGAAGAGGTTAGTACTGCTTGTTATGTGATTGAAACATTCGGTGATTTCACATTGCCTGCCATGCTGATTAGTATGTAAGGGTGGTGCACATTTCCGCCAGTAAAGATGCATGCAGAAATAGAGGCATGCAATTATCGCTACAATAATTTCGCAAATAACGCTACAATTTGTTACTTTTTAGTACCTAGCCAAAAAAATCATTTCAAAATATTTGCATCATTAATAACAAAAAAAATCTATATGCTATCACAAATATGTTGGAAAATGTACATCAGAGTCGACTGGCTGCTGACTAAGTTAACTGCTAATTGGCTCTCAAGCATATCTGCTCATGCATAACCTAGTGCAATAAGCAAATGTGAAATTACTGAACAGAATTTACTATCCGATTCCATGAGTAGCCCATGGGTCTGATAATGTTAAGTTAGTACTAGATTTCCAAACCAAAGCATAATGCTAAAATACTGTTAAAATGGAGTATAAATAGTCAATATTAATTTCGATTTGTGCATCAATGCTGAGCAAAAAATGAGTCGGTCGACATTTATTGTGTACATGTAAATTAGTTGTGCGTACAAAGTCTTACAGTTCCCTCTTCTTCCTGTTCCAGTGCGGTAACATGTTCCTCCAGCTGTACACGGACCTGTGCATCTTTGCCATCAACTACGACAAGAGCTGTCTGGAGAAGCACATGCAGGAAGGCGACATGGAGGGACTGCGCGCCAGACAGCAAGCCATGGCGTGCACCTCGGAGAAGCTCTCCGAACTCTACATCACCCGCAACCCCAAGGCTGCCATGTATGCATCGGTGACGGCCTTCGCCCTCAACCCCAACCCGGCCACCCTGTCGGCTGTCAAGTCGTTCTACGTCAATCAGAGCCTGAACCTGGTGAAAGACAGAGGCAAGGGCTGCTGTGCCAACTGCACCAACAAGACCGGCAGCTGCAACCACAATGTAAAGGACGACCAGATCAACCCTGCCACGTTCTTCGAGGTGGAGAGGCTGCTGAACATGCTGAGACCGTACTATCTGAACCCAGACCACGACTGGCTGTTGTTGGGGCCAGCGTGCGAGAAATATCTGGCCGAGAGGGAGGCGTTGACTCAGAACTATTCCAACGAGGACATCAGTCAGGAGAACATTCAGACTCTTCAAGAAAGTGCTATTCCAGAGTTGGATCAAAGCGGCAATAGTCCCGGACCTCATATAGTGCATTCTCCCAGAACTCTGCTGCATCAGCATCTAGTGAAACCTGTGACCACTGCAAGAGTGTCGGCACAAGCCGAACAATTCGCTCAGGTGTCCAGACATCTGAAGTCCATAGCCTTGAGTAACAGTCAAGGAAACAGGGGACTGCTGCAGGACCCGACGCAGAGTATTTCCGGCATCGAGCCCACCCTAAGATTAACAGAGGCCGACCTTCTTGGAGGCAAGCATCACCTCATCAAGCAGCTTTTGTATGCAACGGAAGACCTGTCTCTCGCTGACATAACTGATTCCAATGTATTGAACGAACTGCTCCAACAGGGTAACATCGAGCTGATGCCGGAAGCGTTCCAGGAGATCACGATCGACAACAGCGGTTCTGTAGCGGCCTCAGGAAGCGAGAGTCAAGATCTGCCGGTGCCGGTCCCCGGACACATGAAACATGTGAGACAGGTTTCTGCAGCCGACCCACTGTTCTCGTCACTAGGTCTGCCCAGCCAGAGCATCTCCATGCCTGCAGTTCAACCCACATGTTTGTCTCCGCAGCTGGCCCTCCAGTACCAAGCAGGCAAACACGCAGCCGTGACTACAGTCCCGCAACGGAACACCCAGCCTTTGCCCATTGCGCACAAACCCGCCATGAAGATATCCTCCACCTCAGCTGCCGCTGTCCGACAAGCGATCCAGACCTCCATGCCATCGACCTCTCAAGCTACGGGTCAGAACAAACCAGCGGCTCCGAAGCAAGCTCAGAATCTGGCAATGAAGCCGAAAGTGAAGGGTTCTGTGGGATCGGCAGTGTTTCACGTCTCGTCGGGGCTCCTGCGGGTCCCGGCTCAGACTCAGGACCACGGGCAGCAGGAACAGACGATGGTCATACAGTCTCCACTGTCTGTCGGTACGGTTCCTGTGCAGCAAATGACGCTGAGCATGCAGCCAACCACGCCGCCTCAAATGCAGTATTACGCCATGCAGCAGCAGCAGCAACAGCAGCAAGTTCACAACCAGGTCGTCGGACAACCAGTTCCACATGCCATGGACTTAATTGACAACCAACAGCTTGCCGTTTCCATCCAACAGCAGCCAGGAAGCTTGGTTCAGACAACGGTCGGCGCTCTCCACGTGTCAGTGGCTCAGATAGCTCCCTCTATTGCTGCGCAGCTGTCGCAGCCGCAGATGGTTCAAGCTCCCATGCAGCTGGTGCCCAGTCAACAGAACATCCTTGCTGTTCCCCAGCAGGATCAGGCCTCCCTACAAGGGAACAAACCACAGCACCTCGGCAAGCCACAAATGGCGGGGCTAATACGGACAAACAGCGTCGTAACTGCAAGCTTACAACAAATGCTGTTGAAGAACAGTGTCAAAGAACCTGCAAAGTTGATGATCGACAACAATTTGTATACGAGTACGCAGTATCCTCATGTCGCTGTCAAAGCAAAACCAATTACGCTCCCTGTCTGCAAGAAGAAGTCTGAAATCGGTGGTGGTAACATTGTTGACAAAAGCAGCACAGATGCAAATGTTCCCTTCGTTCTCAAGTCGGCACTCTCCAAACCAAAACTAAAACCAAAACCAAAAAGCAAGGCCACCATATTCTCAAATTCCATGTTGAACAATAAGATGCAGATGCCTACTGACACTCTGTCCTGTGTGAAACCAATGCTTACCAGTGGTTCATCCATGGACACGTTTACACCCTCATCCTTGAACAGTGACTCACTTAAAACTGTGGGTTCCTCGCTGAACCCCAACACAATGGCTCCTGCTCCAGCTACCTCAAACCTGGGCACCTCTTGCATTCCTCCAGCCCTCGGCAATACTTCACAGTATACGCTGGCCATGGCAGGACTCCGACCCATGTCTGCAGAGTCACTTTCCCCTTCCACATCAGCATCAAGTGTCAGCATTTCCACCCCCACCACAGACTCCTCTGTTGCCAAGAGCATGACGCCCGAAAAGCCGAAGATCGTTTCCAAGAAACTCTTCAATACTTTCTTCAGATGCAAGATATGTAATGAAATCATGCTGTCGATGGATGAGCTACGCAAACACATCCAGTCCGTGTGCAAACCAGACGATATTTCTTCCACTCAGAGTGGGTCGGCAGATGCACAGGATCAGGGTAATGGCTCAAAGCCTCCGTTCAATGTCAGGGTGACGATCAAAACACTGGAAGCCTGCCGAGTGTACCAGTGTCCTGTGTGTAAGGTGTTCTGTGTAACGGACGACGAGGTTCTGGACCACCGGCATCGCTGCCTCAAGAGCAGGTCCAAGTCTCGAAAGAAGCCTCAAACTCCAGCCACCAGTGCGTCTACCGGCAAGCCTGTGGTAGAGCAGAGCTCCACCAGCTCCCCAGTAGAACCTGCGGACGATATTGAACTCTCCGAGCCTGCCTCTCCAGAAGAACCTCCATTGGATGTGGCATCTCTGGACCTCACAAATACAGAGGACCTGAAGAGGTTCATCGATCATTTTAAACGTCAGGAGTTGCTGAAGGAGAGGTCCACGCCTCCTGTGAATAAGCCTTCCAAGAAGAAGAAGAAAGTGGTGATCACCAAGGCTGTCGAGTCTGTCATGAGCTGTGTGGTTAATACTGTGGCCCAAGCTGCTGACCTTACATCGCAGATTACATCTACGGCGACTGTGATCTCGCCAACTGTTGCTTCGACCTCCCCTCAGGTTGTGTCAACTGTGCCACCAGAGGGTGTCGCGACTCAGTCACAGGTCATCTCGCCCCAGTTGCAGGTCTCAACCTCTCCTGAAGTCGTGACAACTAGACCGTCAGAGGTTTCAAGTTCCATCCCATCTACTACTCAGATAGTCCGCGAATCTAAGTCAGCAAACCCCAAACCAAACAACAGGCCCAAGAAGTTACCAAACCCCAAGTTCAAGGTTCTCATTCACAAAGGAAATGAGTTCTTCAAATGCTTTCTGTGCAAACAAACATTCTGTAGGATGGACAGCATGGTCGTGCACTGGCCGACTTGCTATGAAACGAACGGTCCTATCCGTAAACCCAAGAAACTCGGTTCTTGTGTGTTGTCCAGTAGTGCCAGTCCCGTGGACGCGACCTCCGTTGGGTCTCCTGACGTTCCTGATGCTGTTGTATCCCCCAGCACTGTGTCCCCTGTGGGTGTAGATACGATGTCGTACAAAGGTGGAATGCTCGGAAATGTCCCCACAATCGTCGATGGTACTATCACCGATGTTTTCGTGTCTAATAGCAGCGAATCTGTAGAGAACACCGACGGTTCTGCCAATAAATCCAAACCCCCCAAACCCAGAAGTCCGAGCAAACCAAAGCCTCCACCTATGCCTTTGGATGAATCTGTTCTCGAGTCTTACATGGATTCCATTCAGGCAGTAATAAAGTCTACTGCGGACTTTGTGCCGGGCAGTATTGTGCCAATCACGGAGAAATTACAGGCAGGTCATGGTCAATCCGCTGGAACTGTGAATTCTAGTGCCAGTGTTCCAACCCAAGAGACATTGGTCAGTTCATTGACTGTTCCAGTATGTGTGCCAGCCAGTGTACCATTGTCAATCCCAGTCCAAAGTAACGTGCAGGTTCCAAACGAGCAGATGTCAAAGAAGAAGAAAATAAAGCGTGACGGTGTGGCGGGTTCAGAGAAAGCTAGTTTGGCATTATCTACAGAAGTATCTGCTGGTGGTACAGCTTTGAAGAAGGAAGAAATGGCCAGTTCTAGTAAACCTAACACGCCACGCAAGAGATCCAAACCGAAGAAGAGCATCAGAATCTCGGCTGATACTGTTTTCGAATCAGTTGTCGAAAAGGACAAAAACTCGCCCAAGAAGCGAAGCAAGCCAATTCCTAAGAAGAAGCATGTCAACGTGAAACAGATGCTGAAGGACCGACTAGAGTGTCTCCGGAGCGGCAAGAAGGACAATGTCGACGTCAGGAGCGACGGTATCAGCGTTCCCTTGTCACCGAGGTTGAAGAGCAGCTCCAGGCCCAAGCCTCAAATTCTGTCGGAGACCAAGCACGTCATCATCATCACCGGCTTGGAGTGGGGCTGCGGATGCTCTCCGTGCGGGACTCTGTTCCGGAACCACCGCAACATGATCCAGCACCTGGTCATCAAGCACCTGGTGCCATACGTCCACAAGAAGAGCGACATCAAGGGCGACCAAGGCATCACCATCTGCCTTTTCTGTCAGCAGCAGTTCCAGTCGTTCATCTCGTATCTTAACCACACGCCTCAGCATTCCCAGCTCATCCTAGAGAAGATGGACCAGCTGATCGACGAGAAAGGTGAGGTGGAGGTTGACAACAGTCCAGAGAAGGAGGAGACTGACGAGAGTTACGTCCCCTTTCCGGACATCCAAGAGGCTCTGAACGACATGTTAAAAATCAGGCAGCAGCAGACTCAAGGAGCAGAGTCAGTGGCGGATCAACACGCAGCGCTTCCGGCATCAATGTCGCTAGACTCCCTGCACGAGTTTCTCCCCGACCCTTCGAAGGACGGCAACGTGGACGAACTGGCAGAATTCGCCAGAATGATAAACGACCCGTCTAGTCACAGCGATCTGACCAGCAGGATCTCGGAGCAGGACTCGTACCAGGGCGAGGAGCAAGCTGGACAAACCAACACGGATTTTGCCAGCGTTCCTCTCCTGGGTGTATCCTCTGCGCAGCATTCCACCATGTGTTCGATAGTCGATTACCATATGTCTGCTGGGAGTTTGCCAGTGCAAGCTGCCATTCCCTGTCATTCTATGCCTCATCATCAAGACGAACAGCTAGTGTCAACGTCTCACAGTGCTGCTAGAGTTGCTCTTGCCGATGAAGCTCCTGCCGTGGTTCCCGATAATAGAAACCAGTACACTGCACCTGCAGTGGGGACATACATGCCTGATGCCACGAAACCCGAGGAAAGCATACAAGCTGCAATAGAGAATATCGTCAGGAAAGAAGTGGATTTCAACACGAGCGAGACGCATGTGGATACCGTCAACCCAGCTGTTGAAGAATGTCCTGTGATCATTGAAAACTGTCCAATTGTTACCAGTGGTAATATTTTGACCGAGTTGCAGGAGGTTCCTAGTGGTCTGTCAGTTACAGAAAGTGATGAGGCCAGTAGGATTGAAGACAATGACTTTCCTTCTGGAATGCAGGGAGAGCGCGAAGTTCATACAGAGAGTGTAAGTGGTGGTCACAGAGCAGAAGAACAGTTGACTGATGGTGATAGTTCAGTCGCAAAGTCGGTGTATGATGATGTAAATACTGGAGAGGAAGCTACTGTTCAAGAGGCAGAGACTGCAGAAGAAGTCGATGAATCTATGGAAGAGGAATCTAATCCTTCGTCAGATTTACAAACGGTAGGAAAGCATCTTGGAAGACATTCCATGGAAACTGACTTTGATCCAAAATTGGTGGCAGTTCCGACTGTGAATATGAAGAACGTCGAATACCTGACTTCCAGTTCCAATGAAGAGAAGTACGAAACCAGTGACTACAGTGACGATTCTGAGCCCAAAAGGAAATCCAGGCGGGCTGTTTTTGACAAACTAATGAGTGCATCCTCCCAGGCAAGAGGAAAGAACAGCAGACAGTCCAGACCGACCACCAGGAGAGTCAGGATGCATGAAATGGGTTTCATGAAAGATGGCACCCACCCAGGACAAGGTTATAAGCTCAGGAAGACCATTCCAGCCAAACAGTTCTACAAGAATTCCATGACAATGAAGGGAAGGCTGTCACGCAGCAGCATCATGGATGTTATTCAATCCGATCGCAAACCCGCCATCCGCAAACGATCCCAGTCAGAAGAGGACAAGGGAGATAAAAGCGCGACCATCAGCGGAGACGAGAACACTGCTCGCATCAAGCAGACTCCCAAGAGAATACACGCATCCAAGTTCGTGACCAGAAGCTCTGCAAGACAGGTGGAACAAAGAACGACGGACGGCGCAGTCAAGTCGGCAGCTTTGCCCGATTCTCCGATGAAGGAAATTAGCGTTTCTGCCAGAACAAGGGCTACGTTGAGAAACCAGAAATTTGGACTGAAAACTGTAGAGATCCGACTGAATAATCTCTCTCCCGAAGCTGTGAGACGAAAAAGCGCGGAACTCTCAAGCAACTCGTCCAGCCCTGCTCGGAGTTCCAGACCTACGTCATGCGACGAAGCAGCAGCAACTGCTCCAGCAACCCAGAAGCCTTCATGCGACAGGATGGTGTCCCCACCCCCGCCACATAGGCTTTCCACCGACAGCATATCGTCGCCCCCGGTGTCTCGGAGAATGTCCACCGACAGTCCCACCTTGAGGTTGTCTCCTCCGTCCTTCATGGATTCCTTCCTGTCCTACTTGAACAAACGAACCGATGACGCCGATCCTTTAGTAAAGATGTCACGACGGATCACACCGACAGCAAAGCCAGACAAGAGAGAACATGAGTCTGGGAAGGACGTGGCTGAAACGAAGAGAAATGTGGAGAGTTCGGAGTCGAGTTCGGAGTCGAATCAGATCGAACCTGTTAAAAAGATGGATCTCGATGTTGCTGAGAATCCCAAATCCAACGGTAGTTGCAAATCAGGAGCCTGTGAGGATGTTGTAGCCAGTAGATGCCAACAAGGACCACTTAGTACTGATCTTGGAGCAAAACTTACAGATCTTGAAGCAGTTAGTGATGACAAAAGAGAAGCTGCTAAAATTGATGAACAATGTAATACATTGGACAATGATCATAATGATATGATTGCCAAAGACGAGAAAAAAACAACTACAGAGTTGGTAGATAGTGGCAGTAAAAGTAGTGAATCCATTGATAGAAGTGAAAGTAATGAATCTGTGAAGATTTGTGAATCATGTGAGCCATCCATCGAGTCCCCAAGTTTCTCTGCTCTAGAGACATCTAATGTCATTCATCCTGAAGCAGAGGAAGTATCAACAGAAAAACCCATTGAAGAGATCAATTTCCCTTCAACAGAAATGCCCACTGATGAACAAAAGTCAAGTGAAATGGATCAAAATACCGCTTCAAAAGAACTGCTCTTCATTTCAAAAGATTTGACCTCTGCTTCGAAAGATTTGACCTCTGACTTACGCTTTGTTCCAAAAGAATTGCCCTCTGCTCCAAAAGAATGTTCCTCTGCTCCCAAGGAATTTCCTTCTGCTTCAGAAGAATTGCCCTCTGTTCCAAAAGAATTGCCCTCTTTCGAAGAAATTGCAATTGAAGCAAACCAAAATGACCCATCATCAGAAATGCCTTGTGCCGAAGAGGTTGGAAATATTCAGCCAATGTTGGACACTATCACAACAGACAGTGCAGAGACTACCACAGCTGATTGTCCTGAAGAAGCAGTTCCAGGGAAGGCTACTGAAGTTGGTGTGAATCCTGAAAGCAGCTCTGATAATGTCGGCAGTGGAAATACTGACCAAGAAGCTGTAGGTGAACCTCCTACAGAAGTGAATGCTGATACTGCCCAGCTGGACTTGAAACCACTTTCACCAAAGATGGCTGTTGAAGTGATTGATGGAACTGCAGCAAGCAATGACATTGATGACACCTCTGTAAATGTTGTGTCGTCTGATTCGCAGGAAGTGGAGAAGACAAGTGCATCAATGGAGAATAGTAGACTACAAGCAGAGCAGCAACAGCAACAGCAACAACAACAAGAAAGTGAATCTGAGAATAAGAACAGAAACATGAATACAGCTGAACCAGAGACTGTTGCAGCATCCGAGGCTAATGATCATATTCTGATGTCGGATGACAAAGAAGCTGAACTGCAGGTAGTGAATGAAACCGGGCAACAGAAGATGGATGAAGAAGAAGCTGTAGTGCTAGAAGTGAAGGGGGTTGAGGCAGAGACTTTAGTGCAGGATTTGAAGGAGTTGGATACTGAGCATCAACAACAAACTGGTGAGATTCCTGATTCTGACCATCAAACTACAGATGCGACTGTCCTTGCGGTGGAAAGTGAACCTAAATCCGTTAAAATGGAAAATAAAACAGTTGAAAGTGAAAATAAACTGGTAGAGTCTGGAAGTGTGATAGAGACCATTCCTGATGTACGTGTAGTTATAAATGTTCCCATTCAAGAGAACGCTCCCAAAACTTCTACTGCTGCAATTGAAAATCAAAAAGAAACTGCTGCCATAGTTGAAGAAACTCCAAAAGCAATAATTGATGAAACTGCCAAAGCAACAATTGCTGTTCCAATGGATAAACCTACTACAGATGTCAAAAAGAGCCCACCTCTTGTTGTGGAAGAATCTGGAAATTCAGCAACTCCATGTGTTTCATCACCAGATACTAAAACAGACCACGATTCTAGGCTGGTCGCTAAAACTTACAGTTCCTCTCAAACCACAATCACCAAGAGTTCCACAAAAGCTGCTGGTATTATCACTTCCAAAGGTGCAGGAACTGTCACAGGCCAGAGTGCTAACAAACCTGCTGATGCTTCTAAAGACAGGGAGGTCGTTAGCGACGATGAAAGGGCTGGCAAAGAGGACAAGCTGAAGGGTGTGAAGTCGCTGAGGGAGATGGTGAAGACAGAGCCCTTCACGTGGGATCTGGATGACGAGGAGGACCGCAAGCTGGCTGAGCGGAACCAGCGGTCCCTCAAGGCTCTGCGGGAGCAGGTGAGCATTGCTCCCTTCACCTGGGACCTGGAGGAGGAGGAAAACAGCCACGTGGTGACCGACCTCCAACAGGTGCCCGTGGTGGCGACCCCCGTCACCAGATGCACCAGGTCCGGCAGGAGGTCTTCCAAGAAGCTGTCCACTGACTCCAGAGAGAGCGGAGGCAGCACGGACAGCGACAAGAAGGAGTCGAGTATCGAGTGTGAAGCCACATTGACGTCGGTCACATGGAATGTCGAGGTGGATGAAAATGCAGCCGGTGGCGAAGTCGATCAAATCGACAGTCGGATATCTACTGCTGCGAAGAGTCAGGTTGTGTGTCACTTGCCAGGGCTTGTAGGCAAGGCAATGGTGGTGGAGGATTTGAACTGTATCAGAGTCAGTAGTGTGGTTGCTTCCAATGAGTACAAAAGGAGAGCACCCGATTCGGGGCCTCAGGAAAAATGTGCAAAAAAGCAGACTATAACCATATCTTCAGGTGAGAGTTCGCCTTCAGTGGAAAGCTTGGAGTTCGTGGGGGAAGTGTTGATGGTTGGAGATTATGATTCTAGGAGTCAGGTGAGGACACTTGCTGTAGAAACCACCGTCGTAGACTCAGTCATCAACTCCAGTGATGGACAGTCTACCGAGAAATCCAGCAGAAAGTGTGACATGAAACGTATAGAGAAGCCTAAAACCAAACTGGTGGAGAAATCTGATCTCGAATCCACAGACATGGTGACTATATCGGGAAGCAAAGAAAACTTAAAAACCGGCCCAACCAGATCGGTAATCATGACCAGAAAAGCATCAAAAACACAAGCTTCCACGACGGAGGAACCTCTGAGCAAGCGGTCGAAAACAACCTCCCAGACAATATCCAACCACCTGCCAGCCATGGTTCGGCGCAGTTCCAAGGTACTGGCATACAACAGCCGGTACAAGACCAAGAATAAGAACGTGAACACTCCAGCGCCCCGGGTGCAGGTGATTCGAGTGGACCCCATCATCGAGGGCGTTAATACGCGCCAGTCCCGACACAGGTCCATGGAGCGCACAGTGCACACGCCAGTCGGGCTGGATGAGATGAAGCACAAGTCCACAGCAAATTCTGGGTCCAAGTGGAAGGTGAACAAGAACAAGAACTTCACCTACCAGTTCTCCAGGACTCGACGAGATCATAAATCTCACTGAGTCCCGGAGGCTTTATTATTATTATGTCTTATGATTTCTTTCAGTGGCATTTGTTATATTCTCAACAAAATAAATTAAGGCACAGCAGATATTTTGTGGGGAAGCAAATCTTGTGACATTCTTCTTCCAATTTGGTACTTGCATATGGGTGAAATATTCTGTACTAGTTCAATTAATCAATCTTCTAATTGGCTGCAAGTTCTTCAAGAGTCTGGCATATAGATGTTTGGAAATTGTTTGAGGTTAAAATAATATACAGGCCTCAAAGTTACAAAAAATGTCAAGGAACCATTTGGCTCCTGCAGATCCACAAACACTTCAAATAAGTGAAATACTGGTCACGAAATACAAAATTAGGTCACCATGGCTCCAAAATTAGTCACTAAATTGAGTCCTGATATAACCTTAAATTTATATTTCCAAAAATGCTACTGGCCCTTCATTAATTTTGTGGAATATATTAATTATGGTAACTGATTTAATGCTGGTCTTTACGTACACAATATGTACGTTAAACTCCATAATCACTCACTATACAAACATTCCTAGTCTATGTACAAAATGAAGTAAGGTTTATGTTAACAGTGGTTTGTTGGTTTCTTGTCAAAGAAGAGTAGTTTTTAAACAAAATTAACTAAAATGAAATTTATTTTGGGTGGCTGGGCAAAGGCAAAGCATATATCCTGCCATCTGTGCTTGTCGACATGGTTTGGCTTTTATTTGGTTAATTTGTTTCCATGCAACTTCCAACCACATACAAACATTAACAGAGATTATATATATTTTAGCCAGTTTTTCCCCAACATCAAATTATTTGAAAGTAATAGTGAACAATCTCGGCATAACTTTATTCAATTCACTACTTCCCTTGCACAAATGTCATGTATGAGTGAAATATTCCTACTGCTACGTAAACCACTAATTCAGTCGTTCTAACCTTGCACATATATATTTCAAAATGAAGAATGAATTTCATTTGGGGGAAAAAAGGTTCCTAAGATATGAAAGAAATGTTCCCCAACTTCGAACTTTAAAAGTATAAGCTTACTATTGTAAGCAATTGTGAGTAAAATTTATGTAATGCATAAATTGCATACCACACAGGCAGCAAAAGGGTTAATTTTACTGAGCATAATTATGTGTGTTCCTTTGACTCATTCACTGCTAATGTACCCGTTTTTTGGTTAGCAACCCCACTTGCTTATGTAAACAAATACAAGTTTATTCTTCAGTACAATATTTGTTGTATGTTCAATATTTGTGCATAATCCATATCTACTTTGCTGCCAAATATTGTAGATATTCGCATTTTTTCTCTCCCCAACATTACTTTAAAAAACTGAAATGAATTCAGTGTGTGTGTATGCAACTAAAGCTTAAGGAGAATCAAGTTGAATGTTGTCATTATCTTAGAATTGAAGATATTTAATTTAGTAGATTTTATTTCCTGTTAAAATTATTCATTTGAATACTAATCAATTTTCATGTGAAATGCCTCCATGGTCAGAACTAGCTTTTAGTGCAGATGATCTTAAAATCGTATACTTTTTTTCACTTGTCAATGCGTGATTCAATCTAGAAAAAGTCCTACCGAGTACCTTTTGTCCTATCAGGACACTGGATTGAAATCTTTAATTTTATTTTTGTATGTATGTATACATTGTAATATTCGATACAGTGTAGCTTGTGCACATTGTGTACATCTGTCAGTGTTTACCTACCAACTGTAGTGGCCAAAGAACAAACCATATGGGTTGGCGCTTAACCCCCTTTGTGATACTTCTGTGGCCTTGTGAATGATCAAGGTGTGTGTGAATGTCATGTTACATGCATCCAGGGCATACAAAATGAGGCAGCCTTTTTGTCTAGTCCATTTTCATGTGTGTATCCACGGTTGGTGGGGAAAAGTAAAATTGTGCTATTTATTGGTGTTCATGCGATGTCCTTAATATGCAAGGAAAAGGCTTCCATCAATTATTATATCTTCATAATCGTGGAATTCTATACCATTGTTTTCATGTTCATCATTGGTGTACATACTGGTGTAAATATTTGTACAGTTGGCTAATTCCAAGCATAATGATGTGCTTCCTATGTGTGCATGTGTGTGGTCAACCAGCATAAATGATAATACAGAATATTGTGTGTGTACTATTCAAACTTTCTCAAAATGCCAGCAAACTGGTCTTGTATAATTATATATTTCAATGTCTAAGCTTGTACATCTACATTTTCAGACAGTAAATTTGTCATAATTTTCTTCAGTCTTGTGTTGTGTTCTACCATTCTTCCATGCAACAGTTGTATATCAAGCAGCTTGAAAAATATGCAAAGGATAGAGAAGCTTCCAAATTGCGGAAAATTGAATGGACGGAACTGCGATGCACCATGCTGGGGCAGGTGGTGGCACAATGGTAGAATGACCGTGACATTGCCTTGATCACTGCTAGTTAGAGTTGTTCCCCATAAATACTGTATGCATTGTAAAAAGAAAACTGAACTAAAGTAGTACAATACATAGCGATGCCAGTTGTATTGATTCCACCAATACATTAAAAGAAAAAACAATATTGTGAAAGAACACAATGTCGGTGTTATGAACTTGGGGGGGAAAAACTTTGATAATTTCGTATAGGTAATGGACATCAACCGTCTACAGTAGGTGTCCGGTAGACTCTTTATGGGACCACGAGGCTATTGCAAGACTCGGTAGCATGTGTAAGAAGCATGGACATTGATTACTGCTTGAACCATGTGTCGCATATTGAGGAAAAGTCGTCGATAGGTTATTTGAGGCAAATTGTTCTTCTCATGCAGTGCAGCTTCTAACTGCCAGAGTTTGAACTGGGGGTCTCCCACGTCTGATAATCCGACCCAAGATGTCCCAAATATCCCCACAGAAAATGGGATGTGATTTTGGTGGTGCTTAACTTATGATGAGGTGTATATTACAACATTATCGCCCTGGATCTAGACTTCCATCATTACAACAATAATATTTCATCATGTGTGAAATAATAAATGATTTTTGGGAGAGAAAAAAAACATGTCGATTTCCACTCGCAATTTTCACACAAGCCACAGAAGTAAGATTTATGATGATAGTGATCACTACCTTTACAATGCATAGGTTAAGGATTTACATGATTGTGAGGGTGGACCAGACACGTACCTTAAATTTACAGCTTTTCAAAAAGCTATCGATAAATTGAGGCATACGGCCTCTAAAACCCATAGAGTGTAAATCTTTTAGGAGTCTCCTTTAAACTGTCTTCCAAAAATATGCAACTTTCTATTTTTTAAAAACAATTTATTCCATCAATTTCAATATTATCTTTTTCCTTATTTGGAATGTCAATGTAAGTTGTTGGCATAACTTTCTAAAAAGTACATACTAACTTGGAAAGTAATACAAGTTTTAATCCGTTAACATGATTGTTTTTTTATGAGAAAATGGACCATTTGCATAAAAGACATGTACAATTTGTTATGCTAAGCAATAAAGCCTTCTAAACTCTTAAAGATTGGCTCTTAAGGTTTCCATCTTCTGGTAAATGTCCTCTCTCTTGGCTGAAGTTCCAGATTCGGCATCCAGGTACTGTTGTCTGGTAATCCTGTTGGCGATAAGGCGCTCGGCATAGCTACTGGCCAGAGTTATCTGCTCCTTGTACTGGTTGTCCAGACGTTGCAGCTCTCCAACCTGAAGAGGAGAATATTAAATTGAGTATGATAAATACATGCAGGAATGAGAAATCGTGTTTTCAGCTGAAAAAGCAGGGATTTAGGGCTTGCAGGCCACAGCAGTTATAGAGATCCTTGTATATGGCATGGCTCGGTATTGAAGATTTCAGTATAATTCACCAATAAATAGAGCTCGATATGGAATTGGGAAAGTTGTGCAATCAATAACAGAACAACTCAAGAATGCTCTGTGGCCCAAGGTGCTGATACTGAATTATCTGTATAAATATTTCCCATAGGCCTGATTGCAATAGTTTGCGAGTATTAGTGGGATTTCTCTAACATGCGCAAGATTTCTTGACCATTTACAGTTAATACACGTTTTCCCCATCTATAAAAGTGAATGAAGTGATTTAATCTTTTTTTTACAGTATGGTTTTCATTTCGGTTTCTCAACCAGTTAATGCACGCTTTCCCACCTACAGGAGTGAATGATTGATTGAAGCAGTGCTTTACATGGCAGTGGGAACATTCCACATGATTGAAATGAATGAAAAGTGATATTTCTTTTAGAAAAATAAATAAATATATTGACTTCAGACGTGACATGACAGGACACCCAGACACAGAAAGACTATAAAATGTCATCTTGGGGGTGGGTGGACCACATTACACACTACCAGAACAACCCTAACATGCAAAAATAATGGTTTTCGTTTTGGTACCTTCTCAGAGGCATCCGACCCCTCAGTCTTCAGACGAGCCTGCAGGCCCTGAATCTGCTGAGTCAGCTGTTTGTAGTCTGCGTCTATCTTCTTACGGCTGCTGGTGAACGCACTCGAGTCTTTGCTGCTCTTGAACTTCTTGATGGCGTCGTCGTAGCTCTGGTAGAGGGCGCTGCGCTTGTCCTGGGCACTCTGGACATCCTCCAGGAGGGAGGACACGCGCATGGAACTCTCCTTAGCTTCGTCCTAGTGAAATGGGAGATGTTACAATGATTCTTAACGTCAAAACATGCAATCAAAAAAACACAAAAAAAATCTCTATATATGGTGTCACTGATGATATAATAAATACTATTTTTTAAATAACTGAATAAAAAAAAATCAAATAAAAATCAAATGTCACAATTAATTTAGTTAGAAAGCATTCTACCATGCTGATTGTCAATATAAATATAAAAATATTTTTTGGAAAAGAAAGGAAAACATTAATTTTTTTCCATTTCTTGCTATCATTCAGTATTTTTTAGAAACATGTACAGCAGGCCCCCGTTTCACAACCACATCCTAAATTTAGCAGCTTCTAACTTTATGACCCAGTTTATCACCTCCTAAGTAAGATGCCGATTTAAGATTGGATACTACTTGTGACCTCGTCGTGAAACACTTGTTACGAGGCGACAACACTTAGGACTGGTTTAGGAGCTCCTAAATAGTTAGGAGACCGTTGTGAAACGGGGACCAGGAGTCTTGAAAACAGTTTGAACTTACCTTGGTGATGGAGAAGTCAAGTCTAACATAGACGATGACCATGAGAAACATGATGTAGAAGGCAGCGACCACAAGGAGTGGCTCCTGGATCATGCGCAGCTTGTGGAATGTGTAGTGCAGCTGAAAATAAACAGAATCCAGTGTCATTTGTCAGTTTTTCTTTTTCTGTGTTGTAGCTTGTCAATTAACAGCAGACTAGCACATAATTGCAATAAACATTTGAACACATGGTGGTACTGATCGATCAACCAAGGATAATAAGCAGTATATAAAAAAATGCAATCAGTGCAAATTATGTTCCTTTTTGTTGGGGCATACCGCTGATTATTTTGCTCATATTGTGGCTTGTCATTGTACGATTGCTCAACATCACTGCAGGAATCTGGCACCTATAAGTGATGACAGCTGGATATCGTTTTTTAAAATATGCCTCCGAGTATCTGGCGGTACTGACTAACCACAGATGATAATCGAATTATCATATCCTTGCAAACATAACTTCTGTGAACACTGACGCTGCCACGAGCAGGTTAAATGATCTGCAATATTGGCAACATGGTTCAAACCTACACCCGAAATTAAATGTACTATCCTTGCAATTATTGTATGGACAAAAGGTTAAATAATATTGCACATTGAAATACTTGGTAACAAACATGGGTTGCTGTATGCATCAAAATACAATAGTTGAATTGTGACATGACAAATACCTCAAAGTTCTGAATGTGTTGTTCCACCAGCCTGGTCTTGTGCAGGACAACCACGGGGCGGCCGACCGTGTCCAGGTAGGTGTAGTGGAGATGATTCTTGTCGCGCTTCACTGGATAGGGAGTCTTCAGTTCAATGTTCCTGTGAAGAGAAAGATGGCAATTATACAAACATTACTCCAGCACCAGAATTCAGCGCAACATGACAATGTTTTCTATGTTATTGATTTATTGTATGATTATTTTATAAAGAAAATAAAATAAATATAATAATAATAATAATAATAATAATAATAAAAATAATAATTTATATTTATAATATATATTTTTCACCATGTTCAAAAGCGTGCTCAATAGCTCTACATTATTTAGGAAATTACTGCTCATAACAGCAATGCCTGGTAGCAATAGACAGAAAAATTCCAATAGAACATAACAATATTGTTTATTTTATTTTATTTTTATTTATCTATTGTATTAACAAACTAAAAAATAACTTACTGGGCGCCTTCTGGAAGGATAATCTTTAGCTCTAGGTCATCCACCGACATGTCATCGTAGATGTGGTCCACCAATCTCATCTTCAGAGCATAGCGATCCCCTGGGAACAAACAGGTCAATTATCTGTAAATTATCACGTCATTGGTTATTAAGATTAGGCAATCCAGACAATGGAAATTTCTGGCGAAACTTCGGAATCAATAACCCTGAACACAAATCTGGACATGAGATTACTAAACATTTTTTTTAATGAATATTAATTCATGTTCGCACGACTCAAAGTTTTGTTTACAAATCAAAAATAATAATTTGAGCGTGAGCATGAAATTGTACTCACAAGGTGTCGTAATCTCGGGGCCAAGCTAATTTCAAGCTGAGAGAATTCTGCGACCACAATTAAAGGATACTTAACAATTCCTAATGCACGTGTACATGAATATTGGTGGCTTGAGTTGCATTATAAAATGAAACCCGCCTAGGCAGGGCTCGACAGTAAGGATTGTCCGCCTGTCCAGGACCGCTATTATCCACAGGTGGACAAGTGAAATAGCCCAGATTTACAAACCCTTTACCTACAGGGAAAGTACCGTCATGTCCGACAGGACACAGTGAGTGACTGAATGAATGAATTGGTGCTTTACATCACAGCTGGAATATTTCCCCCATACACGACTACAATGTTATTTAATAAAATAATTACTAATTAGGAATGCCAGTGATTGAGTGATTATGGAGTGTAACGTCGCTGCGGGAATCTTTCACCCATCTGCGACGAGACAGGACAGGCACAAGTGCCTGAGAAAGACGATTTAAAATGACATGCATTTGAATATATTTGTGATAGTGATGGATGTGCAAAAGGCAGTGCCAACGGAAGTGTAAAGATGATGCCGTCGAGACCTACCCTTGTTGTACAAATACTCATAGCTGGGTACGTTGTAGCCGATGTAGTAGTGCGTCTTCCAGCCTCCGAACAGTGGGAACCGTGGGCGGATCTCGAACTCCACGAAGTCGTCAGAGTCGCGAACATTGCTGGTGGAGATGTTGCCGATCTCGTCTCTGTAGTAGATGTCCTGTGCTGCTGCCGGCAGAATGGTCTGGAAAATAAGATCAAAATTCAAGACACAGACAAACATTTACAGGTAGTGCTACTATTGCTCTGTGAAAAAAGGACCTTGTTGAAGCCAAGTAACAAAGCAGTACCTTGAAGGTCTTAATAGATGAAAGTCCGTCCTGGTTCCTCTGGTAGTCAAACCTGGAGAACGGGCCTTTAAGAATGGCTCCGGAATGCAGCATGTCGATGTGCTCCTCCACTGCAATGTTGCCCCAGTGCGACACCTCCACAATACGCTCCAGACTAGTAACAGTCAGAAACGGAGTGTTGTTCTCCTCATGCACTCTCAGTTCAGCCTGCCAGGAGAAAGACATCCGTTAAAAAGAGAAAGATTTAGCTTCCTAACTTCCTAAATAGTTTCTTTTTTGTCTCCATTGATATTGGTATTAGATAATGCATCTCGAACTATATGGTTGTTGCCCGAGACCAAAGAGATGACATGAATAAATTAATTAGTGTTTACGCCGCAGCAGGAATATTTCACCCATACGTGACAAGAGACGACATGAAGGTGTGTGTATAATTACATAAGCCAGTGTTCGACCAAATACACAAAACCTACATATTTGACTATCTCTTCGAGCAAACGACTCCTAAAGTAGATGGTAAATAATGATGCAAATAGTACTAATAATGGTGCAAATCTAAATAGTACTATGCGTTTGCGTGATAACAATCTAGGAGAGATTATGCAATCAGCATACAAGACCGGTCACAGTACAGAAACAGCCATACTACGTGTGCAGAATGACCTCCTCCATGCTGTCGACTCTGATGGAGAAGCAATGCTTGTACTTCTGGATCTTTCGACACCATCGATCTTTCTATTCTACTTGCAACTCTCAAGTCACGTGTGGTTGTTACCGGAGATGCATTAGCATGGTTTGCATCCTATTTATCTGAACGCTATCAGTCTGTTGTCATCGATGGAGTAAGATCGAAAAAGGGTGAACTATGTCAGCAATATATGTAGAAATGCATACTACCAAATCAGGAATAATAGTCAATCGACAGATATGTAAATAAAGCATCCATCAAGTGTCTTATACATGCATTCGTTACATCACGATTAGCCTACTGCAACAGCCTTCTGCATGGCATCCAGCAACACCATCTGGACAAATTACAGCGTGTACAGAATGTAGCTGCCAGGCTCATTATGCACGAGCACATAACACCTGTACTCAAAGAGTTGCACTGGCTTCCAATCCGACAGAGAATTGTTTTCAAGCTGCTAACAATCGTCTACAAATCTCTACGTGACCTGGATCCAGTATACCAACAAGAACTCATTGCTCTTTACAGACCTGAGCGTACACTGAGACCTGATGACAAATTCCAGCTAGGTGCCATCAACCCGCAGGGCAGCGTACGGTGACAGAACCTTCAGGAAAGCAGGCGCTGTCCTGTGGAATGCTCTACCAGCTGATGCCCGAATTTCTGATGAAGTCAATACTTTTAAATCAATGCTGAAACATCCTCTTCAAAAGAGCAAATGATTGAGCGCTCTTGAGCAGGGACTATATCTGGATAAGTAGCGCTATATAAATACATAATTATGTATATTATTATTATTATTATTATTATTGCCAGAACAGAGCTGTTTTTGCCAGTTCCGTATGTAAAGAGGCACTGAACCCGGGTTGTAGAGGATCACCGAGACGAGGCTGTGGATGAGATGAAGTTCGACATCCCGGATGCTTTAGCACGGTGGTTTAGAGGTAGCGAGTCTGCCTCATAACCCAGAGCTCCTGGGTTCGAGCCTAGCTCATGCCATCGCATCCTGCAGTACTCTTGAGCAAAGTGAGTAGATCCATACTGCTCCAGTCCACCCAATTGTGAATGGGTATCCAGTAGGATGAGATGGAATTGTGAATGTTAACCTTCTAGCACCTTCTGGCAGTTTGGGTTGTATCATTCCCGGGGAGTTGAGAAGGTGAAATTAATGTTAATGTAGCTTTCGAGCAGGGATTTGGCGCAATACAAAGACGTACATTATTATTATTATTAATACGCACATTACTATGCTTTTGCATGTCATATGAGTGAAATCTTGTTACCACCTAGGATGGGTTAGAAATACCTACATATAACTACCGCTAAGACTTCATAGATCTAGTATAGCGTTCTGATACGAAGAAGCTTGACAGTTCATATCAATAAATGTCTAATGTTATATTGAAATACATTCACATAGCCGATAAATCATCTCTTGTCGTAACCGCACACCAGTAATGACATAAGATGTGCTTGATATAGAATGTCTGTGTGTCCTTGTGTATTTACACCGAAGGTGTTAATACGCGTTGTTTACATTCTTTGTCATCACGTACATTGTTAACGCGTTTTAGAACCACCAGCTTGTCAATGGAAATAGCCTAGTGGTTTAATGTTATCGGTACCTAAAACACCCACAGACAGACATTAATACTTAGTACAGGACAGCGGCGAGACTCAGACATGCATAGATAGCAAATGAGAAGATAGCTCAATGATCGATGGCCAAGACGTGCTCTAGGCATTGTGGCATGGGTTCATACGAATAAAATGTCTGCGCATTATATGTTTCTGTTTAGGGCAGTATGATTCTCAAGATTGTTATGCGTTACGCGTGTGAACCTATCTCAGCAAAAATACAGTTAGTTGTGTTGTTCCATGATCCTAACATGATAATTTCACCTCGGGTGTCCTGGTGTATGTTTGTATTGGTTTATCTTCTGGCCAAGATCATGGAACAACACGTCTAACTTGTGTTGCTGTGATATAAATAGTTTTCTTATCGAATGGTTTAAAGTAAAGATTAAGCTTGTATTTATAGATCAGCTTAAACAACA
The DNA here is from genome assembly GCA_032361225.1 of Lepetodrilus schrolli. NCBI lineage: Eukaryota > Metazoa > Mollusca > Gastropoda > Lepetellida > Lepetodrilidae > Lepetodrilus > Lepetodrilus schrolli. The sequence goes on from JAUTBT010005489.1 coordinate 23,422, forward strand.
CTGGACTGAATGTAAAATTAATTCCTCAAAGGTTCAATTGAATTCATTATTTAAAGATATCATTGTCCTAGAACCATACTTAATTTCCTTACCTTCTAACCTCCGTATAGTGTTAACACGTTTTAGAACCACCAAACACATGTTGCCAATTGAAACAGTCTAGTATTAATATTAATACAGAAGATAGAATCTTGTGTAAACTCAGGCATGCTACGAATTCCATGTTTTATTAGTTTGTCTAGCACTGAATACTATTAGCAATTACATTTCTACTAAATTGCTGTTGTGTAAATCCAACTGCATATACATTCAAATGCTTAATGCAATGTACTTATACCCCATTGTTAGTTAAGATCGTAAAATACAATGCAAATTTCTGTAAAATGTCATTATATATATGTTGTATACATGTTCTCTGTATCAAGAATCTTGATTTACGAGAATAAAACTTCTGTCTGTATGTTTGCCTGTTTGTCTGTCTGTCTGTCTGTCTGTCTTGACTGACTGTCTGTAGGATCGGAAGCTAGTTCTGTATTTGACCGATACACGTATATTAGTATCACACTAAACTCCACCATCGCCCACCATCGCCTACCATCGCCCACCCCTGCTACAAGTAAAACGGAAATTTGGCGATCGAACTTATAATCAATTAACTTCCTGGCAAGACTACCTACACTTCAAATACATACTTTAATATCTACATCTGGCATGAAATAATATTCCTCTTGAAACAGAATGAAATTAAACATCACAGCAAAAGTACATGTGAGCAATCTTCTAACAACCGTCAACATGTATGTGCAATAAATATGGGGAAACATTAATATAAGAAATGCACGGTTAAATTAAACGACCTGACGTGTCAAGGCTGATATCAGAAATAGAACAAACTGCGAGTTCTGGGTCCAATGGCCAATGCCGCATAACTACTGCAGAGCTGTTATTACATTGTACATGACTGACAAACTGGCCTGTAATAAACTGGGTTTATTTAGCTGCGTGTACATAGAGTTAAAGAATACGTCTACACCCTGTCTTATCCCATCACTCATGCGTCATATTTCTCTCCGGTTTGGCCACGTTTCGCGGCTTTCCCGTCGGTGTGAATGTGCTACTGGGTTCCCCTGGTGTGTTAATGTGTTTGTTAATGTTGTTGCAATCACTTGGATGGCACTGCTACTGTTATAATGTGCTGCCGCTTTCCCCTAGGCGGTTAATGTGTGTGCGTTAATATTGTTGCAACCACTTAGGTGGCGATGGTAGTGTGAAAATGTTTTGCTGCTTTCACGTTGTTGGTTTTATTTGGTGTTGTTTTTTTTTAAATTTTAATTGGGGTTTAGAGTCGCTTTCAAGATTCTTTCACTTATATCACGACTTGTCAGTTTAGGGCATGTTTAGGGCAGGAGAAAACCCGCAACATCAGTAGCGCTGAATGTTGTAGTAAACCTGCGAGCACCGGCTGGTACTGACAAGACCAAGGATGATAACTGCATTGCCACTCTCCAGACATTGCATCCTATCAATATCGCGCCAGAAAGGTAACATTCGCGAACATTGAGGCCGTGGCGGGATTTGGCTCCGAAGTCCAACTGTTCTACCACTGCGCTACCACCCGCCCCTGCTTTCACGTGGGTGTTAAACTGTTAATGTTATACAGTTAGTATGCGATGTAAACGCACACACACACACATCACACCACCCCCCACCCACACCCCCAGCCTCCACCCCCGGATAGTAAGGATATTATTATTATTATTATTATTAATTATGTTTCTGCATTCACTGGCAACGTGACACATGTGTTACTGCTTTCCGTAGTGTGTTAATACTAGTGCATTAATGAATGCTTTCCGTAGTGCTTTAATACTATATAGTGTATTAATGTGTTACTGATTTCCGGACTGTGATAATATTAGTGTATTAAGGTGTTACTGCTTTCCGTAGTGCTTTAATATTATATAGTGTATTAATGTGTTACTGATTTCCGGACTGTGATAATATTCGTGTATTACGGTGTTACTGCTTTCCGTAGTACTTTAATACTATATAATGTATTAATGTGTTACTGATTTCCGGACTGTGATAATATTAGTGCATTAAGGTGTTACTGCTTTCTATTTGGTGTCAATATGCTGTTTTACTAGTGCGTTAAGGTGTCGACGTTTTCCCTTAGGTGTGAATGCTAGTGTTGAAATGCTTGCACATGTATTTTCCTTTTCTTGTATTTTCACGAAAGTTTTATTAGGTTAATAGTAGTCATATCTTGCATTATTAGTTTGTTATTCGACTTTCAACGCGCTCATGGTTAGTTAACGTTTGGTGTCGTTTTTGGTACATGCATCAAGTGTCATTTTGATGTGTTTAGTGTGACACTCTCTCTGCTAGTGTCATATATTGTTCCCTAATATATAATAATTCTTATTTATATTTAGAATTGTCTATCTAGTAACGAGTGTGAAACACTGTTTTACAAAGTGTTGATTTCTTTAGGGTATCTTACTGATTGTCCTAGTCTAAATGTTTTACAAAGTGTTGATTTCTTTAGGGTAGCTTACTGATTGTTCTAGTCTAAATGTTTTCTCTGCTTTATTAATATTTTCTCTGGTAACTTTTTTTTTCTTTGGTATGCTAATATTTTGTATGGCGCGTTGATGCCTTATCTTGTGTGTTCATGGTGTGGTATGTTTCTGGTGTATAAGGCTTGCTCTATAATCATAACGTTTGCTACGGTATGTTGTTGTTGGGTGTGATAATGTTTAATTTTGGTGTGATAATGTTTAATTTTGGTCTGATAATGTTAAATTTTTGGTGTATTAATGTTTTATCTGGCGTGTTTTTTCTTTTCTAATGTGCGTTAATACTTACCCTGGTCCCCGTTCCACAGAACAATCGTAACGCTACGAGAATCGTAACTCCTTAACAACTCCATGCTAACGTACAGGAGTTACGACTCTCGTAGCGCTACGATTGTTCTGTGGAACGGTAGCCTGATGTGTAAATGGGCTGTTTATGTTTTCTCTGGTGTGATGACATATTTTTTTTCTCTAATATCGTCTTTCTTTGGTGTATAATTGCTTTGGTGTGTTAATATTTCCCATAATGTATTATTCGTTACCAGCGTGATTTTCGGGGTCTACGGATTTTTACAAGCCCAGATTTTTCGTATATTTCGGCTTGTAAAATGGCCGTATGCCACGGAAATCACGTATGAGTCGAGGGGGGGGGGGGCGTCATGACGTCACAGTGATCACGAGATCATAACTTTTAACTAGACGAC
>JAUTBT010005500.1:0-26701 GCA_032361225.1 Lepetodrilus schrolli
TTATCATCCTTGGTCTTGTCAGTACCAGCCGGTGCTCGCAGGTTTATTGCAACATTCAGCGCTACAGATGTTGCGGGCTTCCTCCTGCCCTAAACTGACATAATCATAAGTCGTGATATAAGTGAAAGAATCTTGAAAGCGGCTCTAAACCCCAATTAAAAAATAATAATAAAATGTTATTAGCCACTATGAATTGATAGAAGACGGCATTACACTGCAGCTCTGTGTATGACGCTGTACATAATAAAGTAATACTTGATGTCGTGTTGTTGCCGCATGTTTAAATTATCACTTACATTGTTGCCGTGACATGTTTGTGTTATTGTTGATGAGCATGGAAGGTGGAATTGCTATTTCTGTAGAGATGTCTTATGTGTTTCATATTAGTGTCTCCTTTATTGCTCCTGTCAGATTAGCAAATCTCTGCTCAAAACAGTAGGGCAAACACTAGGCAGTCGAGCTTGATATTATGAATCCGGCAAATAAACCTGCTTCAAAATATATCCTATGTTTTATGATATGTTTGATATTGTACAGTCAAGACAGAATGCAAACTTGCTAAGTACCATAGGTCTTCAATTAGCGTTGAAGTAGTCACGTTTTTTTATTGCACATTTCATGCTTGGTGAAGTATCAAGATATATTACTGCCCTATTCCCTTGAACTGACATGAAATGGTGAGGTGATGGCATCTGACTGGTAGTGAGATTCTCTTGCCTCCCTGCATGTCCCTCTCACAGGAGCATTAAATGTACATTGCCAGGCAACCACAGACAATCTGTGCTTCTGCTTGCCTGTGTCTGCCAAGTGCTGTGCATGGACATGGCCGATCCTTCCAGTCTTCCAGTTATATCAGTATGCAGCAAATGCAGCCTGTTAGCAAAGCCATGCACAAGTACTTGTGCTCCACAGAAGCCCTCCCTCTGAGAGGAAAAGCAGTATACACATCTTTCTACTCAACAGTCATGTCAGCTATGATCTGATATTTCAGCTAAGTTGGCGATGGCTCTGGCAATGCACTATTCAGTAGCATGTACATAACCTTGATTTAGTGTTTATTATCCATGTTTTCCCTGATCATTTCGATCTAAACACTGGTCAATACTGGGATAGAAAACAGGTTATCATCACTCAGGAATACAATTGACATTTTAACACCACTCAGGACTACTACTACTACAGGGGAATTGCTATTAAGCACAATCATGTGGAAATGTCCTATTTTTTCAATCAGTCCACTTGAGAAAGTATATTTGACCTCTTTTGATGTACTGTCGAATAGACCTTTTTGGCAATGCTAAGTGATGACAATAGGTTTGCTGTCTGATAAGAGGTCGTCACAGCTCAGGTGACTGCTTCTATGGAATGTCGTTCATCTAATGCCTTGTGTGGAGCTACTGCTATTTCCATGCATTATCGTATGATCAGTGTTGTGAATGTGGGTGCACCGAGGCTGCTAAAGAAACTGTTAGTTTTGGCACATGAATGGGAATGGTCCTAGCAGCTGTATGCTGCTGGTTCAGCCGACACAGGATGCTTAATTGGTACATCGACTCCTGCTCCTCCTACTTCTACTCCAACTACTCCAACTACTCCAACTCTGACTCCTACACCTAGCCCACGAACTGCTCTCTCGAGTCTTCCCGTCATTTCATAGACAAAATGTGATTTCATTATCAAAGATGTTGCTGTAGATGACCCTACAAGCTTTCGTTAATGACTAGGGTAGATTGTCAGACCACAAACCAGAACGTTTGTGTTCAAATCAACTCGCAAGGCACAGAATCTTTTCCGTGGTAGAGACCAGTCTCCCATGTGGGTGATTTTTGGAACTAACAACGTCTGTAGTTTGTACAACTAGTGTGCAGTTATCATCCATTCTTCATGTGCCAGCCATTGCTCATAAATTATTACGTGTCCTCCCATCATAAACAAATGTTACTCACATACTGTTAAAAACTACATAAAGACATTCATTCACTGTACCAGTGTAACTATGAGTAACCTGACACTGCCCAACTGGACACCAGCAGGATATTTACAGCACATTGTATTTACTTCCTACCTGCTTTGAACAATTGCATCATAGGTTAACCCCTGCCATGTTGGCATTAATCTCAAACACTAATCTACTTATCCTGGCTAACAGTACTATTGAAAATATATTACTAGATGAACATGCGTAATTTGAATCACTGGATATCAAAGTATTGAATCTTTCTTTACCTCAATGATACATAGAGCCCTGACTAATGGTATGGGTATTGGCGGCCACTCCTAGCCTAGTGGTAGAACCCCTTGGCCCAGTCCCCCTCCCCCACCTCCTCCCACTGGCTGATGTCACTGACATGCTGTATAGGCTGACCTAGATACAATGGAATGCACTCAACTGGAACTGACTACACTAAGGGATACATTGTACATTGTGTGGTAACACCCCTTGGCAGTGTATTTCATGTAAACTGGTGCATGAACTTCAAACTTTAAGCAGTAAAGTTGATTTCGAATTACCTTGGTTTACATATTTATCATAGTCTAGTATTTAATTAATAGAAGGCAAGTAATTTCTGGTTTCATCTATTTATATCTAACTGATTTGTTAAAAATAGTACTTAAATGGGGAATGCATGTTTGGGGAAAATTTGTGGCACTTTCCCAAATTTATACAACCACATGAAGTTACTAAGCCAAACATTTCAAATTAATACAACAAATCCATGTTTTGTACGATAACATAACTAGTTTAAGAAAAATACATTAATTTAATCTCATAGTGTGTGTCGATCAGGAACTCGATAGATGTGAGAACTAGAATGGCTTAATAGAAATATATTTATTAACAGGTGTTATCAGTGACTCCGTGGCTTTTCTCATTTCCATCTACACTGTGGGCTGGCAACTCCATCAGCATGTCAACCATGTGTGTTTAGATGTAGCTTCCCTAAGCACTACTTCTCACTGAGTGTTATCACTGTTGATCTGACTTAGCTGTACTCACTGTAGATTACATTTCATACTACCCCCCTATAACTTATCAACACTTGAAAATAATATGTTCTATTTTTTCTCTTGTACATAAAAAGAATAAGCAAATGTTTTCGTTATAATTTACTTCTGTATTCTGGAAGGTCATCCTGACTTAGATGGGTTTATCGCATGAAACGTAGATGTATTTTCAATGTTATTGCAAGGAGATTTGTTGGCTGAGTTTTTGTCAGCACATGTTATTAACAATAATATTATAATCAATGTCATGACTCATTTACGTACTGTATGGTAAGGTCCATTGTCATATGTTGCATACAGTTTCATAGAGATAATGGAATGTCCTCTTGTAATATTGGAAGCAGTGTGGACAATGCTGGGTCGATTTTAATGTTATATGGACTGCATTTATGAATTATGGAACTAGAACTGTGACTGGATGAGTGCAGCACTGAGCGTCTCATTATAGCAGTGCAGTACTTCTCATAGTTCTGGCAACATGTGACCACTGAAAATCAATGATAATAGATTAGATGAATATCATTCTATTGTACATCCCAGATTATTTGTAAAACTTGCGTGTTGGCATCTGGTCATGTTTCTATGAATAGAAACTTCTGAAACTTCTGGAATATTAAATAACGGCACCTATAATTTTTAATACTGTCTCGTCCCATTACAGCCACATGCTAAATGTAACTTTTGGTTGATAGGTTGGTAATTTATGTTGCTGATCTATGTTTGTACATTACTAGAAGTCCTGTAAACACCGTTCAGAGTTCATGCATTGTTCCTGTGCTCAAATGGCATCTAGATATTTTCAGAGGCATTGACACACACATGTTGTATCTGTTCAAGGCTGTGGCCATAAAAACAGATAATTTGCCATGAATCTAGTTCCAGTGAGAAGATGCAGACTGTTTTGTTTAGTCTATTGGTCTATTTTTGTGTGTGTATATGTGTTGAGACTTTCTGCATGATGTTGATGTGTAGTTGAAATGATTCTGTTTGTTTCAGACCGTTTCATCTGTTTGTTTCAGACCGTTTCAGATCGTTTCTTCTATTTATGTTTCAGATCGTTTCATCTGTTCAGTATTGCCACAGTAAACACATTGTACATAGAGACTTGAAGGTAAGTATCTCATATTGAATTGGGGCGGGTGGTAGCGCAGTGGTAGAACGTTGGACTTCGGAGCCAAAGGTTCCACATTCAAATCCCGCCCCAGGGCCTGTCATCAATGTTTGCGAAAGTTACCTGTCTCACGCAATATTGATAGGATGCGATGTCTGTAGAGTGGCAATGCAGTTATCATCCTTGGTCTTGTCAGTACCAGCTAGTGCTCGCAGGTTTACTGCAACATTCAGCGCTATGTGGGTTTCCTCCTGCCCTAAACTGACAAGTCGTGATATAAGTGAAAGAATCTTGAAACCGACTCTAAATAAAAGACAAAAAAAAAAGCACCATCAACTGGATGGTGGAAATCCAGCATATAGTACATACAAGCAGGGAAAGTGCTAACACGACATGCCAACCATGATATGGGTGAAAGAATTTTGAAAGCAACTCAAAACCCCATTTCAACCAATCCACTATTCATCAGATACTCCTTGTGCACTCAATTTTGGACATGAAATACGAATACATCAACAAATACTCAAAAGGCAAATTGAACGCTGCTGTAGTTTGCTTGAGATAATTGAATGATAGTCTGACAAATTTGGTTTGTAATTGATATGAATTAACATCACAGTGGAAAACAACTTGGAAAAGTCACCTGACTGGCAACACTGGGTGGCAGATGTTTGTCGTACTTGCCTGACTAATGTCTCTCCCCGTCCCTGGAGACCTCCCGTGTTTGTCTGGTCATGTCAGTAATTACTGCTGAGCAGGGAGGATTCATTGCTGGGATTCAATGTCAGTGGTGTCCATAAAAATAAAATGCAATAGATTTGTTATTGGTCAGACAATTATTCTATGCAGTAAATGTAAATATGATATGGTTTGTTATATGAATTTATCAATGCTTTAAGTATGTCTGAAATTATATTGACAATATCCAACTGAATATTACACTATTATTACGTTACTACAAAGTAAATATCTCTGTCTGTACCATGGCAATGCAATTATCATCCTTAGTCTGTCAGTACCGGCCTCTGCTCACAGATTTACTGCAACATTCAGCGCTACGGATGTTGTGGGTTTCCTCCTGCCCTAATTAAACTGATAACCTGTGATATTAGTGAAACAAATCTTCAAAATGACTCGAATATATGTGTGTTTTTTTTAAACTGCTGAGCACATTTCTTGCAGGTGACTCGGGAGTAGGTAAAACCAGCTTTCTTTATCAGTACACCGACAGCACATTCAACTCAAAGTTTATCTCAACTGTGGGCATTGACTTCCGGGAGAAAAGGGTGGTAAGAATTGTACCTATTTAAGTCCACGCAACAATATTGTATATATATACAGTGTATGGCATAAAATGTGATATAATGCAATAATAAATTAAATTCACCATTTATCCCATAAACAATAATGTTCAGAGGTTCGGAAGTAATCATCAGGGCTGAATTTCATGAAAGAGTTGTAATGTAGCCCAGGTGCTGCCCTTTTGTGGAAGGCAAGCCTGACCAATAATATTCTCTCGGGTTCTGTTCACATGTGCACCTGCAGAGGTTGATGAACTGATGGTAGCAAGTGCATGTTATACCATTATTTAAGCCTGTTTGTACTTGTTCTGTGGAGAGTGGGTGGTAGCGCAGTGGTAGAACATTGGACTTCGGAGCCAAAGATTCCAGGTTCAAATCCTGCCCCGGGGGCCTGGCATCAATGTTCATGAAAGTTACCTTTCTATTGATAGGATGCACTGTCTGTAGAGTGGCACTGTAGTTATCATCCTTGGTCTTGTCAGTACCAGCCGATGCTCGCAGGTTTACTGCAACATTCATTGCTACGGATGTTGTGGGGTTTCCTCCTGCCCTAAACTGACAAGCCGTGATATAAGTGAAAAAATCTTGAAAGCGGTTCTAAATCCCAATTAAAAAACAAAACAAAAACAAACAAAAATTATTCTGTGTTCAGGTACATCGAGTTCCCAGTGTGGACGGATCAGTGGGACGGAGCCAGAGAATCCACCTTCAACTGTGGGACACCGCTGGTCAAGAAAGGTATGCAGATCTCTCTTATAGTTAGTAGTACGTTGAATCCTCAATAAACCAGATGGTCCCATCATGTGACAAAATCGTCCAGATGGAAACCTGTCCAGGACACTGCCGTACTAAACAGCGTAACTCTAAGGTAGCAGTAACTCCGGCCATGGCAACGTGTAGTCTATGGCAAAAGTTTCGGTTATCTTGGAGTTACAACGTCGTCAGTTCGTACTGGAGTCCTCGGGATGCTACGTCATAAAACTCTTATGTCCATAACCCTATAGTAAATGGTCTTGGATTATAGTGATTATTGGGTACCGTGGTACATTGATGTAGCTAGAACGTTTAATAGTGCTAATTCCATTCTGTGGACATCCTTGGTCTTGTCAGTACCAGCCGATGCTCGCAGGTTTACTGCAACATTCAGCACTATGGATGTTGTGGGTTTCCTCCTGCCCTAAACTGAAAATCCGTGATATAAGTGAAAGAATCCAATTAAAAACAAAACAACAAAAATAAACAAAATACGGGGGATATGACATCACAGTGTTACAGGGAGGACTTGATATTAGTCACATATTTACAGGGAAGACAGATGATGTGGATGTCTTATATTTAAAATATCAGGAATATGTTTCATTACAACTGTTATGATGCTACTATATTCAATGCTAACATGTCTCGACTTCAATTGGTGCTGCTGGACCCAAATATTGGTTTTCATGAATTTCAGATATTTAATGTACATGTAATTGAATTTCTTGGAGATTCAAAGGCCACAATAAACTATTAGTATTTTATAATGTTTTTTTTTTTTATGAGCACCAAATTAAAATGGGAATAACCAAAGCTTTGTGATCATTTGGTGTATGTTGAGTTTGATATGTTTTTGATGTCACTAATGTCCACATTTGTATTCTTGATAGTGAGTGGTGTTCATTCATTGCTGATAAAGTGCTTGTATAGTATAGTATATATCTTGTATGGTATAACACATGGTAAACAGTACATGCAGTCATATGGTGTACACAGTACAAGTATAGGTAGTGTGATATAGTATACATAGTATATACAGTGATATGGTATGCGTTTCGTATATAGTGTTAAACCACAGAAGACCTTGTTTTGAACAGTTAATGCTGTAGATTAGCTGCTGTCAAACTAGTTAACTTCCTTTGTATGCATCACTTGTGAATACATTACCAGAACTACTTTCTCAATTACATTGGAGTGATTTGTTGTAAACATTATTACAAATAAAAACAAACCCCAATCAGAATTGTAATTTATTTCCATAGGGAATTAAATTAAACTTTTATCCTTATTTTGACTTCTGGGTCTTCCATTATCTTCCCAATGGCTATTGGAGTACAACGTCTTCCTCCGAACGTGTTGATAAACGTGCCCCTGGGCGTGACTTCTACATTCTGGTAGTCAAAAACTGTCACAAACGGACCTCACGGTCAACGACATCTTGCTTGACTGTGGATTTTCCAATTCCGGTTTAAATACTCTTTGGCCGTGTTTATGAAATATTCCAGCAGCAATACATAAATAAACCAACGGTTCCACTTTGAAGGATTTCGTCACTAACTTGATAGTGATCATCAGTGCGACGTTGACACAGCCAGGGTTTCGTTAGGGTTATGTTAGGTTGCAACAGCTACTTATTTGTGATAATTAGAATATGGTATTGGTATTGGTGATTACAGCACATATTGTAACGTAGTGTATTTTTGTAATTTAATGCTAGTGTAATTATTGGATGCCAGCATGTTTTCAGAATCGGAATATTTCCCCATTTGTGAGATGGAAGAAATTTTAGGAAACGCACGTATACTCGCATTTGTTGGTATCGCACGTGACGTTTCAGCGTAATATCTCCTTTTTAATCAGACATAATATGTTTTTTTAATACATATCTTCTTATAGCATACATGTAGGCCATCGGTCTACATACCGATAGATAATGTATAATGTGCAATACCTACTAAACATCCACTTTAGTTATTCATACAATCTGAGAAATGGTGGTACTGTATACTGCTTGGATATATTACAACGTTTTCTGATGAAAATTAGCATATGTATGTACTAAATCGTTCACAATGCCCCAAGTCTTATGTAGAGTACTATGTCCGGCACTGCCCAAGTCTTATGTAGAGTACTATTTCCGGCTCTGTCTCACGATGATGACATTTTTTTGCTAGCCTGGATTCCTGGAGAGGAGAAAGGAAGGAAATAGGAAGGACGACAGTGGCAGTAGTGTTTGCCTATCTCAGATTGTGTCGTGTATATGGGTGTCAAAGGAAGGACAAGAACTCGCCTATTGTTCTTGATTTATTCCATGAGTATGCTACATTATAAACTACTGAGATCTATTCTACCTACTGACTTCACATTAGGTGTATTGACTAACATGATGTAGTGTATCATATATTAAACTACTAGGCTTCATGTACCAGGCTAGACATTGTGCGGTGTTTATGAGTTCAACTAATATTCCCGGTGTCGGTGAACTGGAGACTGTTAATCCGACAGACGACGGCCGACTGTAGTGTTAAAACAAACCCACCTGACACCGGACCGATCCTTGTGTCATGACTGAGTGAGGTCAGAGGGCAATGCACGAGATTCTGTTTACATTGACTCTCCAGCTGCTAGCTGACAGCACTCTAGAATGAAGACTTGAACCACAGACTACAATCCAATATCCTCTTATGCATCCCGTGTGGCCAGGAGACTGTCTATGACTCCGTGAGAAACTGTCTGTGAGTGTGAGAGACTGTCTCTGAGAGATGACGTCGAGAGGAAGCCCAGTTTTGGCCGTCGTGAAGCAGATATGGGTCGTCAGAGGGCCGATAGTGACGTCCATGGTGCTGTTACTTGCACTTCCTCTGGTAGTAATGGTGGAAAGTCTGGTGAGTAGGAAGGATGTCGGTGAGTTCGTACGAAGTCCTAATAATGCCACGATAGATGCAGTAAGTAGCTATAACATCGCATAATTAGTATGCATGGACATTTGTCTCGGTTCTACCATTAACGATATATTCGTACATCAATACGTATTCAATGATGCAAACGGAACCAAAGAACGTATTAAGGGATACAGATTTGTTTACTTTCAAAATAACCATTCTACAACCCACGTTGTTCCGTTCTATCAAGCACCAAACCATTGCTGCTAAATGTGCACTGCCGTGATATCATGAAGTTGGGGTTTATTACGCCATGAGTGTCGTGCATCAGGCCAGGTACGACGTTTTTGTAAAGATGAGTGATCTATGGCTTGAGGTTGGCCGGGGACTGACATTCACGACACAAGACTTCGCAGACATGGTCCAATAGTGGCTCGAAAGGCAGGACCAACATGTAGTGCGTCCAGGGCCCAGCGGCAGAGAGAGAGAGAGCGAGAGAGAGAGACTGGAACCATGTTTCCCATAACCTTACATGCAGATCAGTAGACTACCATCACCTCTCAGCGGTTCAGTGGCGTAATACTTGACCCGAGACCTTAACGTTAACAAGGTCATTTACAGTCGCTCTCTACCATGTAATGTGACCCTCTATAAACAGAACACCTTCAATAGAACATTCACAACTTGAAAATTCATGTTAATTTGTATACATGTATATCAGTTTGGCATTATCGAACTACATTAAAATAGCATTGTTCTTCCGGAACTAGTGATATTTAAAAAACTGAATGCATCGGTGTTAGCTGGTGGACAAATATATTTCTCTGGTAAAATGCCTGATTCAATATCTCCAAAAATGAGACTTCTCGTCTACAGCATCTGTCAGTAGACCTCTGAGGTACATATTTGTCAGTAGACCTATGAGGGGTACATATATGTCAGTAGACCTCTGAGAGGTACATATATGTCAGTAGACCTCTGAGAGGCACACATCTGTCAGTAGACCTCTGAGAGGTACACATCTGGATCTTGTCGCCCATTAGCTGTCCCGTATTGTGTCACGCGTACCAGCACGTTTGTGGCCTAAAAGTTCAACGTTACAGGAGTAAATGGAATAAATAAACTGGTATTCTTAAGGTGATATTCAATTCGTTGTCAATAAGCTAGAGAAACAATCCTGAAATAATTGTGTTCTAATTACAGTTTATGGAGTACGCTAGTAAAACATATATTTACAGTAAAAGTATGGTACTTCTTTTGATACTCTGTTATTGCCTCGGTCTCAATGCCAATGGTGCACACTAACACATTCACTGAATTACACGAACATTGCGCTGATAGTAGTATACTGCTCACATTACACATTCCCATTGTTTGTAGTAAACACGTCAACTACAACTGTTGTTATGACACCTACATGTTAGCGCGTGTACTATGAGAGGTCATCCACATGTATAGTCACGTGACAGTGTCACGTGCTGGTGTTGACTGATAGGCCGCATTGTATGGCACTGACCACCACTGGGTGTGGTGTGACCACTATGTGTGTATAAATCTGACCACTGCGAGTGGTTACTTACCACCACACGAATAGTCAGTAATGTCATTTACTATATCTAGTATAGTATATATAGAAAATCATCGAGAAGAAATCAAACAAGTAACAGTACTGACATGTAATTTAAACATTCGTCAGAAAAGGATTGGAAAACGGTTGTCCAACTTATTAAATATAGTATGTTATATTCAGAGTGAATGTATGTCTATTCACTATGTATTTCAATTTTCGCATAGAATTTTTTTTCCTAGAAACTGTGTTTACTATATTGTCAGCGTGGCAACACCATTTTCCATCTGAAGAAAATGTAATACCTAAGTGTTTGTGGGTTTTTACATTTTTAATAATTTCTAAATTCTATATTAATTGTGTGGTTTAATTAATTTAATCGCCATTGTACAATTGACAGGTTCTTCTCGCTGGTACAATCTTATTATGTCCTTGGTCATAGATAGCAATGACTGTTAGTCACGTGGATATATATATGTGAATAGTAACATATATATATATATGTTGACCTCGTGCGTATATTGATTGACCTCACGTGCATGTTGATCTCACGTGCATGTTAACCTCACGCGTAGGTTGATCTCACGTGCATGTTGGCCTCACGTGCATGTTGACTGACCTCACGCGTAGGTTGACCTCACTCGTATGTTGACCTCATGCGTATATTGACCTCACGTGTATGTTGATTTCACGTGCATGTTAACCTCACGCGTAGGTTGATCTCACGTGCATGTTGGCCTCACGTGCATGTTGACCTCACGCGTAGGTTGATCTCACGTGCATGTTGACAGGAAGCGAGGACAGCCTATGTTCTGATGGTGATGGCGGTCATGTGGCTGACGGAAGCGATCCCCATCCCGGTGACGTCACTCATGCCCATAGTTCTATTTCCGGCTCTTGGTGTTGCCCCAGCAAAAGACGTCAGCAAGAACTACATCAATGTGAGTAGGAACTGAGGTTTGAGTAAACGGAGAGATTTGAGTAGAGTAAGTTTTGTGTAGTCTAAGGTTTGAGTAGTGTAACGTTTGAGTAGTGTACGGTTTGAGTAGACTCAGAACATGATTGGTGCGACTGGAAGGGCAGTAATAAATACTGTTTTAAGTAACTATGTGAAGTATTACTGTAAAACTCTTGTTCCTACTATGTAAGACTATTGCCGTACGACAGGATACCTCCATGTTGTTCCTGGGCGGTCTGATCGTGGCAGTGGCTGTAGAGGAATGCCCTTGGCGTGTTAACCATTGTCGGATCGGACCCCAAGTTGTGAGTTCCATATAGACACATATGTACCATAATTTAGAGGCTGTGCATAAACGGCCTGTTACTATTCAAATAGAAGGTCTACTTTAGTTTCGAATGGTTTGCAACAACAGATACATATACTTCAATGTTAAACAGTTACGGACGAGTTTGACTCTCCGACTCTTGTAGCATCATGGCCGGTCTCATGTTGCCTACTTGGTTCCTGTCCATGTGGATCAGCAACACCGCCGCGGCATCCATGATGATTCCCATTCACCAGGCAGTCCTCCAACAGTTAAAACCACCAGCCCCGAATCAGGATAATGGTAACTATTATGTCAGTCTACATTCAGGCACTCCGAAGCCAGGCTAGTCAAGTACTGACTACTTCCACTAGTAGGCCTACCACGTGTTCGTTGTTTGTAGATGATGACGATATCGACAAAGTTGCACGACTGGAGGAGCGAGACGGACAGAAATCAGGTTTGAAGATGACCTCAGAGATGACGAGACTGACTATAGAAGCAGGATGTGACGACACGAGACCCGCCAATCACAGGTCAACTGGACGACTCATTGCAGTGGATGATGACGTCCCTACGAGTCTACGTCATAGGTCAGTAGTTACTTTTCCATCTACATTACCGTGGAGATAGATTCATAGTTAGTTTAAGTTCGCATGCTAGCCTGCCACTGCCTTTAGCATATCTAAACTTTCCAATGGGAGATATAAGCGATACGGTATTTTACGATACAAGCGTGGACATTCTGAAGGTCATTTGAAAAATACCAACCCGCTTTCAACAGCCTAGTACAGGAATAATGTCCAGAGGAATAATGTCCACATAGATTAATTTACTGCCCACAATCAACAGACAGCTGCAATTTTGTTGAAATTCTGTATTAATTGGCACAAATCTATAACTAACTCACGGAGTTGGAAACCAATGCAGAGGTGTAATATAAGCGACGTGTGGCTGTCTGGTCCTGTTGGGGTGGTTGGTAGTTGAAGGGGTATAATATCTACTGCTACAGCTATGCATCCATGGCTGTTTACGTTACCCTGTCACGTGATCAATGTTGCAGTTACGTGTCCGACTCATCGTCCGCCATGTTCATCTCCATTCTGCTGTTCCTGCTTCCCGCCAAAAAGCCGTCAGTCTTCTCCTGGAGGAACACAGATAATGGTTTGTAGAGAACTGGCCAGCACAACTCAGTAGAGCACATGTACATCTATATACTAGGATCAGCCATATAAACTAATATAGGCTAAAGCGAACGTCGTCCTCTGATTACAATAGGTGTTAAACAGAAGCCGACCTACACCCCTCTACTGAAGTGGCCGATGGTTCACGCCAAGCTGCCGTGGGGCGTCATCATTCTGCTTGGAGGGGGGTTCGCTCTGGCAGACGCCTGCGAGGTCAGAACTCTAACATTGCACTGTCAAGACTAATACATTTCTTTAAATCTGGAAACAAATTGACATTAAAGGACATTTCAGTGTGATTGCTGAGGGGATTCTGTTATATCACGTCCAGCCTCCAGTCGCGGAGGCAGCTCCATGATGTTCTTTCTAATCTGCAGAAATCTGGATTGTCGGAAATGGTTGGGCGGAACTTGGCGAGTTTCCGGGACATGGATCCGCTAATATCCAACCTCCTCTTCGCTTTTGTGGTCGCTATGGCAACAGAAGTGACCAGCAATACAGCTACTGCGACACTATTGTGGCCGAACTGGTGATTTAAACGATTGTGCTGTAGATCATAACTGGTAGTTTAGTAAGCTAGATCGTGCTAGATAGACAATTGATCATTTAAAGCAATGCTGCTCGATATGAAGGATCGGAAAGCATTGCATCACAGTTACCATTGCCTCGTTATCCGGCAAGAACACGGCTGAGATATAGTTACATGAGCTACATTGAAGCTATATTGGAGCTGTATTGGTTATATTGGAGCTATATTGGTTATATTGGAGCTATGAGCAAATCACTTCTACTACCGCACAGGCAATCAGCTTGCTTTAAAATGTACTTTGACTTGAAGACTTGAGAGATGCTAGTCGTTGTGTACACCGGATGTTACTTGATAGCCTGATCCGTGCGTAATGCTCTTGCACGTGGTCTGTCAGCAGACTCGGCCGTGGCTCACTGCACATGTGATATTACAACCAGTCACTGTGTGAACAGTCCGTGACGCTGTCAGCACACACCGGTTTTCAATAGACGGCATCTAGACCTAGATCTAGATCATATTATAAACAACGTGTGATTGTTGGCATTGCCCTCTGGCGTTGACACCTGTGTACACCCTGTTACATACTGCTGCAATCTTACTAACGATCAGCCTACTTGACCAGCTTCTGTGTTTCCTTCTAGTCTCTGAAGGTCGGCGCCAACCCCTTGTTTCTCATGATTACCACCGCCCTATCAACGTCATTCGCCTTCATGTTGCCAGTGGCAACGCCGCCTAATACCATCGTGTTCTTTCACGGTCACCTCGATACACGACATGGTGAATTATACCCCAGAAGATAATATAGGCCTACTATATGTGCCCAAGTTTAACATGGTGAGGTATACCCCAGAATATAATATAGGCCTACTATATGTGCCCAGGTTTAACATGGTGAGGTATACCCCCGAATATAATATAGGCCTACTATATGTGCCCAGGTTTAACACAAAGCATATGTTGCCAGGTTAACAAATTAACGCAATTATTGATTCTCGATTCTTCCACCGATACAATGGAAATTGTTGAAAATGTAATACATGTACTGCTAATTAAGAGTATTGTAGTGTAGTGTAGTGTAGTGTTGTAGTGTAGTATAGTATATTATAATGTAGTGTTGTAGTGTAGTGTAGTGTAGTGTAGAGTAGTGTAGAGTAGAGTAGAGTAGAGTAGAGTAGAGTAGGGTAGGGTAGAGGTAGAGGTAGAGGTAAGAGTAAGAGTAAGAGTAAGAGTAAGAGTAAGAGTAGAGGTAGAGTATAAGTGTAGTGTAGTGTAGTGTAGTGTAGTAGTGTAGTGTTGTGGCGTAGTGTAGTATAGTAGTGTTGTAGTATAGTATAGTATAATATAATGTAGTGTTGTAGTGTTGTAGTGTAGTGTAGTATAGAGTAGTGTAGTGTAGGGATCGTGCCGTGCATTGAACGAGACACAGAAAGGTTATAATATAGGCAGTTGTCAGTAGACACAAAGTATGTTAATTAAAATAGCCGTAACATATTTATAATCTATGACGGTGTAGAAGTCTTCGAATATATTATTTTCTCTCTTGAAATATTATTATGTGTAGGCAGCCCCAGGGCCGCAGGTAGGCCACTGCATTCAGAATACGACATTCTTGTGCGAGGTAAGATATAGGTGAATATTTCATTGACTATGATGATTATACGTACGACTCTTTATTCGTTGAAGCACTCATAAAAGCTCTAAATTCCAGGCTGTGGCTGGGTTGATAATGAACGTGATCGCTGTACTGTGTCTGATTCTGTGCATGTCGACATGGGCCACCAGCATCTTCTCCCTGAACACGCTGCCTGGCGTCTTCAAAACTAACACGACGTGGACGACGGAAAACAACAGCACCAAATAGAGGAGTCACGACACCAGAATAAGATATTTAATAAATGACAAAACGTTGAAAAAGACCCTTTGATAGCAGACACGTGTTGTGTTTCAAGGAAGACAAGTAGTCATGGTAGCAGATATATCCTACCGTCGCTATCTCCACTGTGAACTGGTGGAAACATGAACCTGGTTGTGATGTAGAAAGACGTTGACAGAATTCATTACTAAACATGTATTCATAGACCTACTGTACACAGTAAAGTAACAGTACGGTGACTCTCAAATACAATCACAGATCTCAATGTGCTGAATTTTACTCAAATTGAGTTATAAATATATATATGCACCATATATTTACTTGCTATATATACTTTCTATGCAGATGTAGGGGGTTTTTTTAAAAATTTTTTTTATAAAATAAAGAAAATATTTATGAGGAATGATCGTTTGTTGGCGGACAGCCATACATGGGATACTTGTCAACACACCGTGATTGTCTGCCCTTTAACAGAAAGAAAGTTTACTTATCGACCATCCGCTCCATTACCTTCTCTTCTATATTTTCATAAGCGGTTTTACTTTACGATTGTAATTTTATGAAGATTATGCTTTTGAAATTATGTTAGTTTGGTCCACGAACGTTTAGCGGCAGATCATCAGTTGATGGTGGAAGTGTATTAGCAAATTACGCTTGACTGCTGCTACTACAATGGTTTGCTGTACTGGTGCCTCGCGGTAATGGGTGGCATCTCATTCACTATCTTCAGCATACATGTTGCAATTTAATCAGTAATAATTATCCTACACACACATCACCACGAAAACTAGTTACACCAGTTTCTCAGTTTCAAGACGTGAAGTGGACGACAATTTAGGACTCATGAAGAACTAGCGCTAGAAGACGTCATGACGGAATTTATTACGGGTGTTAGTTAGTATATAAATACAGCCCTTATTAATATATAAGAAAGTGCGGGTACCAGATTAATTGTCACAATGACCATCAAAGGTGCGCTAGTGAAATATCGATAAGAGGAGTAGGCCATAATACGATTATCTCAGGTCCTGTAGCCTAATTAATACGATTATCTCAGGTCCTGTAGCCTAATTAATACGATTATCTCAGGTCCTGCAGCCTAATTAATACGATTATATCGGGTCCTGCAGCCTAATTAATACGATTATCTCGGGTCCTGCAGCCTAATTAATACGATTATCGGGTCCTGTAGCCTAATTAATATGTATTTCTAAGTAGTTTTACCACAAACACTGATGCCCACATTTCTAACATATCTTCTCATGTCACGACACACACATAACTTACACATTCCTAGAAAAGATTACTCATAATATAAGAAACTATTTAAAATAAATTATCAATATTTCTCAATTCCTATAGGCATAATATTTCTGTGTTTATTTTACCCAAGAAATAGTAACCGGTAATGTTTCAGTTATTGAAGAAAACTAAATATACCAGCGATGTAAATCGTGCACTTCCTGTAAGAAAATAATCCCAGCTGTTTATATTGTTCTTACTAAGTTACTATCTAATAGTCGACGTTGATCACATTCCTCATTCCACAACATCTTTCCATTGCATATTTTACATTCCTGAGGCAAGTCACATGACTCTAGGTACAAAATGGCGGACGGTGAGTAAATGGGAGTGACAGAATCAAAACAAGCACGTTTATTTGTAAACTACTGGTTGCAATTTTTCAACCACAATTATTTGCACCTAAGAACTGAAATCGCATTTAATTATGAGAAGTAATTTCCTGTAACAATGACCCACAATCGAGCTTGACGCATGGCAGATTGTCACAGTTTCACATTTGCCACGAAATTATGGTCTATCTGCTTATAATCAAATATGTCATTGCCTACTTATCGAACTACTAAATGCTATTTAAATTTTCGTCAAAACAGTAATAATAAACCAATATTCATTGTATGAATCGAATATATTGTTCCTATCCAGGATGCTCATAATGTTTGTTAGATAGTTAAATATGCAAATTATTATCATTATGAACTAAGACAAAGCATATACTTTTTGTTATATCCAAAATATCATTATCACATTATTACATTTTCAATTCATTGTCTCATTGATATCGTGTTGACTGTGATATAATTTTTAAATGATGTCACTGGCATCCAAATATATATTAATGGAAAGACCCATGGTGCAAATAGGAAAGGGAGCCAGTCTAGCTGTGACGTAATTTTAAACCACACTGCAAGTTTGTGAGAAAACTTTTAACTTCCGGAAACCAATTATCATGTGGTTTCGCCTCAACTGGTGACCGTCAACAAAGAAAGTACATTTTTACATGGCTTACACAAATCATTCATGTATCATGAAGCTGATCCCCAGGGACGTCACGTGACTATAACAATCGGTTGGCGAAGAATTTTGAACCTAATGGACTGTATGCTTTTGTTTACGTTTTTCAATGTAATAGACAATTCCCTCAATACTTATTAATAATACACAATTTCCTCAATAATACACTTCATCTATAATCTATAGTGCGAGCTCACATGTACCTGTGGGACATTAGCTTTGCTTGCTATTATTTAAGCAGTCATCGGTGTATAGGCTAGATGGGTTTATATTTATAGCTGCTAATGTACACGGCTGGATATAGTTGGAGATTCCTCTAGCCTTCCCTACTGACCATTAGTTACTTTTTATATGGGTCAGGTCAGGAGGTTATAGGTCATGAGAAGGTTACAGATTAAAGAATATCGAAAAAATTACTCATCACATTAAAACATGCAAATAATCTCCTCACTTACCAATGTTAACATGTTCTTGAATTACTTGTTATTTCAAAAACACTATGCTAATTATATCAACGTATCCATCCATTTGTAATCAGCTCTCAAGACTCTTTTTTTCTTCAATTTATTTGTATTTATAGCATGCAGCCATCATGGTCAGATGGTGGGCCACAATTATCGATGTGAAATTGTCGGGTCGAAGCACATCACTAGTGGCTATAACCCCGGCGAATACTGTGCAGGAATGATACAGTCCTGAGTTTGCTTTCCAAAGACAAAAATATCTGCAGGTCTAATATAGTAACTACGCTACACCCCAGCCCAGTTCTAGAATCTGTATAAAGATATCCATGAAAGCCTTTACTATTATATCCAAAGTGGTGACCTATTCATGACTATAATACCTATTATTCTATACCAATATTAATTCTGTCTTGTTTATGTAAGTGTCTATTTATTGTTTGTTGTTCTGTAATGATTCCAGGGGAAGTAGCCAAGCTACAGAACCACCTCAGTCTGCTCAGAGAGGAATATGTCAAGCTACAGAACAAGTATGCCGACCTAGAGCGAAAGTACCAGGTCGCATCTGCTGGGTCAGAGGTCGCAGGTCAAGATACATTTATATCCAGGCTGCTCAAACTTGTTGCTGACCTTTTTGACAAGGAGCAGTACAGGTAGAGTACTTGTACAATTATTAATAATTATTCTGGATTGTGGTGTATTTCCAAATTCAATGTTTTAAATGCATTCAGATGTTTGGACACCTTTTATGATTTCATTGACATTTGTCTGTTTCTGTGACACCGAATGTAGTTCTTTTACATCTGTTTAGTTATTCTTTTGTCTTTTGATGGGGTTCTATGACACCTGTTGATTATCCAAGTGTCATTTGCTGTAGTTGTGTGACACCTATGTGATGTTTCTGTGACCCGGTCGTAGTTGTGCAGCACCTGTGTGATGTGTCAGTGACATGGCGGTAGTTGTGTGACACATGCATGATGTTTCAGTGACCAGGTGGTAGGTGTGTGACACCTGTGATGTTTCAGTGACCTGGTGGTAGTGTGACACCTGTGTAATGTTTCAGTGACCTGGTGGTACATCTAGATGGGGGGCAGCAGATCAGAGCACACAAGTTCATCCTTTCGTCTCGCAGCCAGGACTGGGGGGTCACTGACCTTCACCAGGTGTCTGACCTTCACATCACAGGTGAGACATGACTGTAGTGACTATTGCATTTTTTATGAGTGAATCTAATTTGGTGATATCCAAGATCAGTACTCGCCTGAATAATGATATAAACAACAAAACATGAAATTTCTACTAGCCCGTAGATACCTTTAACATGAGGAGAAATGGTTTGGGCTGCCGGGCGAGTGTCTAGTTCTATCCCTGGACATCGTCGCAAATGGGTGAAAGATTCCCGCAGCGACGTTAAACTCCATAATCACTGGCTCACTATACCTGGACAGAAGGGGATGTCTGGCGAACACAATGTCCTAGGTGTAACTAGAACAGTTTTATGTTATTGAATGTTGTAATGCTCACAGTTTAACGCCCACTTGCAAATTAACCAACAACATGATCAAGCTTTGTTCATTCTATACACTTATATTAGATATATTTGCGTGACTCTCGTCTCTTGGTTGTTGGTGACATTGTTGTAATGTTGGTTGTTGATGTTGTAATGTGGGTTGTTGGTGACATTGTTGTAATGTTGGTTGTTGAAGTTGTAATGTGGGTTATTGGTGACATTGTTGTAATGTTGGTTGTTGATGTTTTAATGTTGGTTGTTGATGTTGTTATAATGTGGGTTGTTGGTGACATTGTTGAGCAGTTTCTTCACCTACCTTGCCTCCACAGACATCCAGCATGAGGTGGCCTATGCATTAATGAGGTGGGTCTACACAGACGAGATTAATATCAAGTTAGAGGACTCGTTCCTACTGGAGCTGTTGAGAGCCGCCACCAAGTTCAAACTGGATGCTCTCATAGTCAGGTAGTTCATCTTCTTGCCATTGTTGATCTATTTAAAACAATTATAATCCAACCACAAAATAGCACAATAATTGTAGTGCTGTGGGCATACTTTAGTTACTTTGCATCATGAATAAATACACTATTATTAATATTATTATTATTATGTCGTCACCTATGGGTGAAATATTCCCACTGTGACGTAAAACAATAATTCATTCATTATTATTATTATTATTATTATTATTAATACTAATAGTAATTACTAATGACTATTACTATTATTATTATTATTGCTAATTTGTAGGTGTGAGAATGGCTTGATGTCGTTTGTCAACATGAAGAACTGTATCAAGTTCTACCAGACGGCGGAGGAGATGTGTGCCGACGTGTTGAAGAAACACTGCTCAGAACTTATCTCCAACCACTGGGTGAGTACATCTCACCAGCAGTCTGTGTGTACATCTCACCACTAGTCTGATAGTACATCTCACCACTAGTCTGTGTGTACATCTCACTACTAGTCTGTGTGTACATCTCACCACTAGTTAGTCTGTGTGTACATCTCACCACTAGTCTGTGTGTACATCTCACCACTAGTCTGTGTGTACATCTCACCAATAGTCTGTGTGTACATCTCACCACTAGTCTGTGTGTACATCACCACTAGTCTGTGTGTACATCTTACCACTAGTCTGTGTGTACATCTCACCAATAGTCTGTGTGTACATCACATCCTTGTCAGTGCTAACATGGGCTTACATTTCCTTCTCCTCTGAAGTATAAATAATTTTAAAGTTGCTGATTAAGTTAAATTTATACAACCACGTAATGAAGCCATACACATAGGGGAGACTACTCTGCCATGTGCTATTACTCCTCTTTCCAGAACGACTTCACCAGTGAGGACTTTGTGTCCATGCCGGCGGCGCTGCTGTATCGGATGTTCAAGACCAAGACAGAGCACCCTCTCCACACGGCCATCCGGGCACAGCGAGAGGACGTCGTCTTCCTCTACCTCATCGAGTTTGACTCCCAGGTGATCGCGTACTTTATGATATATATGTACATTATTTATGTAAATACACAGGAGCAGACTTAGTAAGTTGGACAACTTTTTTCCAATCCTTTTCTGATGAATAATATATGTGTAAATCAAATCCTGTGGTAGTAGAGTGGTAGATTCGTAAAAACCAAATGTTTGTGGAGGTTACCTCTCCAGTGAACTACTGATAGGATGTGCTGTCTGTACTGTCACCGTGGAGTTCATACTTGGTTTGTTAATACCAGTCAGTGACACTCCTCTAAGTACAGGTCTTGCTGGTTTCCTCCTGCCCTAAAACTGGCAAGTCGTTCCATGAGTGAAATAACCATGAAATCAGCTCTAAAATATAATTCAAACAAATAAATTCCTAAGTATCACTTCCTAAAAACGTTTTCATTCAGTCACCAATCTTGAATTTTTTTAAAGAAGTGAAAGTTTTCATAACACAGTTGTAATGTCCACACAGCTGTCTGTGAAGCTGAACGAGGTGGACAACCGCGGAGACATCGCCCTGGACCTGGCTCTGCAGACCAAACAGGAGGGCATCTCTCAGACACTGGTCGCACACAAGGCCAATGTCAACAAGAAGGATAACTCTGGGAAGTGTTTGCTGCACAAGGCTATTAAGAGAGGTATGTCTGGTACACTAGGCTATTAAGAGGGGTGTGTATGGTACACTAGGCTATTAAGAGAGGTATGTCTGGTACACTAGGCTATTAAGAGTGGTATGTCTGGTACACTAGGCTATTAAGAGGGGTATGTCTGGTACATTAGGCTATTAAGAGAGGTATGTCTGGTACACTAGGCTATTAAGAGAGGTATGTCTGGTACACTAGGCTATTAAGAGAGGTATGTCTGGTACACTAGGCTATTAATATGGGTCTGTGTGGTACACTAGGCTATTAAGAGAGGTATGTCTGGCACACAAAGCTATTAAGAGGGGTGTGTCTGGTACATTAGGCTATTAAGAGTGGTATGTCTGGTACACTAGGCTATTAAGAGGGGTATGTCTGGTACACTAGGCTATTAAGAGGGGTATGTCTGGTACACTAGGCTATTAAGAGAGGTATGTCTGGTACACTAGGCTATTAATAGGGGTATGTCTGGTAAACTAGGCTATTAAGAGAGGTATGTCTGGCACACAAAGCTATTAAGAGGGGTATGTCTGGTACATTAGGCTATTAAGAGTGGTATGTCTGGTACACTAGGCTATTAAGAGTGGTATGTCTGGTAAACTAGGCTATTAAGAGGGGTATGTCTGGTACATTAGGCTATTAAGAGGGGTATGTCTGGTACACTAGGCTATTAAGAGGGGTATGTCTGATACACTAGGCTATAAAGAGGAAATGTTAACTACATGAGATGAGGACAATGGCATCCACATTAAGTACATATCTACCTAGGAGATAGAGTTTCTCAATCTGGGCGACATATGTATCATAGTACTGGCACTGTGCTGTGTTGAGTTGACTTTCAAAAGTAGCTCACAAAGCCTAACTTTCAGTGAAGTGCTATCTACACCAAACTTCTCTTTGACACAGGTGACGAGTTTTCCGCCAGGTTTCTGATCCAGAACGAGGCTGATGTGAATCTGACGACACATCTGGACCAGGATACACCACTGCATATGGTGGCGTGCTTCAACCCAGATGTCACGAGGTCAGAGGTCATGGAGGGCATGGCACGTGTCGCTCAGATGTTGCTGGATAATGGCGCAAATGTCAACGCTCAGGATACAAGTGGAAGGTGTGTCTGGTGTGGTGTTTGCTTAGGATACATTATAGCTGTGTCTGGTGTGATGTTAACCAGGTGTGTGTCTGTTCCAGCTCCCCGGTACACAGCGCAGTGTTCAGTAACAATCAGCCAGTGTTCCACGTTCTACTGGAGATACGGCCACCTGATCTTGAGATTAAGAACTCTGACGGACACACAGCTCTGTGGCTGGCACTACAGCAGGTGAATATGTGTGGCAATGTGTGTGTGGCATTGTGTGTGTGTATTGTGATATGTGTATGATGTGTGCATGTGTGGTGATGTGTTAATATATGTGTGTATGGTAATGTGTGTATATGGTGATGTGTGTGCATTGTGATATGTGTATATGGTGATATGTATGTATGGTGATGTATGGCTGTGTAACATTAACAAAACAAGCAATGGATGTCTCACCAACTTGGCTTGAGCTTACCCATGTTGAATGCTAGCACTATCATATCTGACATGTAGATATATCTGACATGTAGACATATCTGACATGTAGACATATCTACCTAGTGAGCAACAGAGTCTGTGCCAATGTGTTGTGTCAATGTGTTGTGTCATGCATTCAGTCTTCTCTTCCATATCACAGGCACGAGGCACGTCAGAGGCTGGTCAGGCATACACAGATTCTAGCTTTGCGGCGCAGTTGTTGAAGCACGGCAGCTCACCGGACGCCATCGAGCCAGAGTCTGGGGACAGTCTGCTACATCTGGCAGCGCGTGATGGTAACCAGGCAGCCGGCATCTTCCTGGCCCGGCACAACGCCAGTGTCAGCCACGCCAACAACAAGGTACCCAGATCGCTGCATTATATGGCAGTCAGGATTCATGCAGTAGTTTATTGCATGCGTAAACGTTGATGTCTTATCACACAGGGGGAGACTCCGCTACATATCACCTGTCAATCATTGATGTCTTATCACACAGGGGGAGACTCCGCTACATCTCACCTGTCAATCATTGATGTCTTATCACACAGGGGGAGACTCCGCTACATATCACCTGTCAATCATTGATGTCTTGTCACACAGGGGGAAACTCCGCTACATATCGCCTGTCAATCAGGGCTCACAGAACTGGTGCAAGTTCTCCTCAACAAGGGAGCTAACCCTAATGCTCAGACGTTGAAGCCGTCTGACATGAGATCCAACATGGCTACTCTGGGCATCGACGACGACCATCAGCCCGTTACCCAGCAGACACCTCTTCACCTGGCCCTCGTTAATACCCATAATGCAGTAGTCCAGGTGTTCCTGCAGCACAAAGGTGATCTTCCCTGTTTCAGATTAAGATGTGATTTGCATTTTTCTCATTAAGTAAAATTTCCTATAAATATATATTGTTGTACAATTAACATATTTTAAATATTATGTATTTATGATATTTTTCTGTTATTTGAAAAAAGTCTTCTACTTATTGACAGGTGTGGTATCCTCATTATTAATGTCTACTGTATGTCTACTAATGTCTACTTGGTTTTCTCACGTAACAGCTGACTTGTCAAACAGTCCTGACAATGAAAGTCTGAGAGTCCTGCCAAACTTCAACATGAAGGACTCGCTGGGACAGACAGTTCTGGGTCTGGCGTTGTGGAACGGGATCCACGACATGGCTGCCAAATTACTGGGCGCTGGCGCCAATATCAACGAGAAGAACTCGTCAGGTCTGACACTGCTCCACCAGGCCATAGAGAAACAGGACACCATCAGCGCACTGTTCCTGTTAGAACATGGCGCTGACATTGAGGCCCTGTGAGTGAACAGTGTCCGTGTGTGTGTGTTTGTTTGTGTGTGTCTGTGTGCATGTGTCTCTGTGTGTGTTTGTGTGTGTCTATCTGTATGTGTGTGTGTGTTTGTGTGTGCATGTGTTTCTGTGTGTGTGTGTGTGTGTGTGTGTGTCTTAGACAATGTTAGAGAGAGAGGAGACAGGGGGAAGGGAGGGAGAGAAGCATAGCTAGGGGTATTTTTTTATGTGGATTCTGTACTGTAACTGTACTATGTTAATGTTTTCTTTAAAAAAATTAAGTTATCTAGGAAATTACTGTGACTGTGTGTGTATGTGCGTATAGGAAGCTACAAGCCTGATGGAGTTACAATCACAGAAAGTTAGATAAGTATTACAAATATTAATTCACATACATATTAAAGGAACAATAACAGGATGCTGTAGATAAAATTGTTACTTTTCTAATGTTTGTTTAATGCTTCAATGAAGTTGTGCGTTGTTGACTGTAGGTCGACAGAGCGACAGACGCCGATACAGCACTGCATCAGTAGACACCTAGCCGTCGTGGTCGACGCTCTCTGTACACGCAGAGCCAACATGGACGTCGTAGATGACAGCGGCAACTGTCCACTGTGGCAGGCTCTGGACTCTGGCCAGGAGGACATCGCTCAGACTCTGGTAGGTCGGAGGTTATGATAGTGGATCAGTGCTGCACCAGTGTGTAACACACATAATGTAACACACACATACTGTAACACACATACTGTAACACACACATACTGTAACACATGACCATGTTTCCATGCTGATCTTCAGGTGAAGCAACAGTCTGTTCCTGTGACTCTACCTCCAGGTTAGGTACCAGTGTGTGACACATGCTCATGTACCTGTGACTCTACTTTCAGGTGAGACACCAATGTGATGTGAACCTCTGGGCCGCTGGGCCATCCTGCTACCAGAATCTGCTGCATCGCGCCATTGATGAGAACAACGAAGCTGTCGCATGTTTTCTCATCAGAAGGTGAGACTCATACTGTCCACATCCTGGTTTCCTTGTGTCAATGTAATACAAATTCTAATCCAATTCTATTGGAGCTTCAACATTTAGAGATAGAATAATATGTTGTCTTTGAACTAGGCTGCCTATTACAACCTAGTACTTGCCCTAGGCTATATATCATGACTAGTACTTGCCCTAGGCTATCTAACGGCTGCTGTTGTTTCAGCGGCTGTGACAAGGACAGTCCACGCCGACCAGGCCCACATGGAGAGGATGGGGAAGAGGCAAGGTCAGTCTGACATGTTGCTTTAAATATCCATCATACAGGAAATGTTAGGTCCTATACAGTTGTCTCCCTTGGTCCTATGTACACGACCTCCACAGTGGAAGATTCATTTTGATAAATGCAGTTAATATCATTAATTTATATTGTATTCATCAGCATTTATTAAAATTCTTCAATTTGTATCTTGTAGAAAAATATATTTCTGATAAAGTAGAGTATATCTGTGATAACGTGCTGTTGTATTGTGTGAGAGTGACCTGCCCTGTCTGTTGGCTAGAGATGGACAGAGCCCTCTGCACCTGGCGTGTGCATGGGGGCTGGAGAGAGTCGTGCAGTGTCTCATGGAACACGGCGCTGATGTCAATACACAGGTAACTAACCCCCACTTATATCAGTCATGTATCACTTGTATCAGTCATGTATCACTTGTATCAGTCATGTGTCAATACACAGGTAACTAACCCCCATTTGTGTCACTTGTATCAGTCATGTGTCAATACACGGGCGGGTGGTAGCGCAGTGGTAGTACAGTTGGACTTCGGAGCCAAGGTTCCAGGTTCAAATCCCGCCCCGGGGGCCAGGCATCAATGTTCGCGAAAGTTATCTTTCTGACGTGATATTGATAGGATGCGATGTCTGTAGAGTGGCAATGCAGTTATCATCCTTGGTCTTGTCAGTACC
>JAUTBT010005511.1:0-26699 GCA_032361225.1 Lepetodrilus schrolli
GAATGTTGCAGTAAACCTGCGAGCATCGGCTGGTACTGACAAGACCAAGGATAACTGCATTGCCACTCTACAGACATTGCATCCTATCAATATCGCGTCAGAAAGGTAACTTTTGCAAAACATTGATGCCGTGCTCTCGGGGTGGGATTTGAACCTGGAACCTCTGAAATCCAACGTTCTACCACTGCGCTACCACCCACCCTATCACAGCTTTTTAAACTTGGTTAAATCTTAGTTTAAATAGACATACATACAACAAAAACAGGAATCTTTCACTTATATCACGGCTTATTAAACTTGGTAAAATCTTAGTTCAAATATATATACAAACAACAAAAACAGCGATACATGTTTAAAAAAATTATTGGGGTATGGTGCCATGTTGAAGATTGTAGTGGTTCGCAATTTTTCACGATTTTGTAAAATTTAAGAGAAAAAACATTCACAATTTGTAAAATTCATGTTGTCCAATTATGTCATTTTTTTTTTTTAAATCTGTTAAATTCACAGCATCAGCCTGAACGTTTTTTGACAACTGTCAACGAGTCTCGACCTGGACGGAGTTGGCTCTCATCTTATAATACTGTGTACTACTTCAACTAGTATATTATTCACATATTTTTAAAATTCATGATCAAATATGGATAGTGAATTTCGTGAAAATTACAGACATCGAATGATACCCGTTTTACAGTATCATGGTTTATTAAACTTGGTTTAAATCTTAGTTCAAATACACATACATACAACAAAAACAAAGGCACATTTACTAAAAAAATTTCCCCAGAAAAAAAAAAACATGCTATTTGTACATTAAAATATTCACTCTTTATAGCATTCAGAAATATCATGCATGTGAAGTCAATAAGTGAACTACTATACCACAGCGCTTTCCAGAAGGAGTTAATTATAGGGCGAACATATTTGCATTACACATCTTATTTATCAGGAAATATTTTAACAATAATAAAAAATAATAATTAATATTAAAGAATTAACAGCAATAAAATAAAATAAATAATAATATATGACTACTGTTTTGTTGTTTTGATAATGGACATTCAATAAATAATGTTTAAAACAATAAAACAATTTTTCCAGCCTTTAAATTGCTAGGTCTGCAACCAACATATAACATTCGTCTATTGACAGACTGCCCAGAAAGAAAGTGTAAAGCAACATTTTATTTGTAGACCCAGACCCAGGTCCCGAGATTACAAAACCTTTTTAAATACGATTTCATACTCAACTATGTTATTCACAAATTCCCATATAAATTTGAACTTGAGCATGAAATCATCCTCGAAAAGTCCTGTAATCTCGGGGTCAGGTATTTTATTAACATCAAGGGCAGATAATTCAACGACAGACAATTCAACGACAATACCTTATTTACATTATTAATAGGAATATATGGCTTAAAAGTATAGATCTTAGGATCTGCTCAACAAAATCATCAATCACGTGGCGTGGATCATTGATAACTATCTCTGAACTTAATTCCATACATATTTTCGGTGACTTTGAAGACACATAATGTAAAACATATAATGTTGTGGGACCATGACATTGACATTAGTACAAACTTTACTAAGCACACTTCTATACCAAGCAGAGGCAATATTTCTGACCTGTTTGTCCTTTGGGGAACAATGCATGTCTATAAGCCCATAAAGCATTCTCGGTGAGCTCTGAAATTTTTGTCAACCAAGACCTGAGGTGCAATATGTATTAAAGCTACTGAACTTTACATCGTGCAGTACTAGCAGGCGTTTTATTTTAACACAAAATCCTACTATGTTTTTGTGTGAGGGTGAGTAAGTGAATTATTATTTATCTAAGTCATGTGCAGTGATTTTTCAACCATGTGTGACAAATTAAAAATATAAATTGATGCTGTTTTTTAATTTTAATATTAAAAGAATTTCAGTTATTTACTCTTTTCTGGTGAGAGAGAGGGAAAAAGTCAAGTGGGTATTAAGAGTATAGAATCTGAAGATGGTAAGAGGATAAAGCAGGAGATCATAGAATCAAGAAATAGGAAAATATTATTATCAAAAAGTAATTCCTTTATAATCAATCATCAGGAGACAAGAAAACAAAATGAAGTTTTCAAAAATATTATTTAAATTATTAATGAATTATTAAAATAGTCAAATCTATTACTGGCGTCACCAGAACACCAAATACCAATAATTATTCAATAATTAAAAATCCCAACATCTGAGTGAATTCTCACTCTCTCTTACCGTCTCTCCTTGCAAAGGATTAATATACAAACAGAGGAAATGCCAGCTATTTAACGTCACTCACCTGTTTCGGTCGTGCTGCTCATGTTGACCTGCACTGGACAGTCCAGCTGGTTGACGATGACGAGAGCTGACCGTACGACGATCAGTTTCCTGGCACTTCCGTCCTGCTTCACTTCGATCACGACTCGTGCAGGAGGCTGCTGAGATAAGGAGAAATTTCTGCATGAGTAAATTGGAAAGGTTTTGTGGTATTTATGATACAAGGACAGCCATGACTGCCAGTGTTTAATAATCCCATTACTGGAGAGAAGAAATTGCTTCGTGGGCAAATATATATTTTTCTTTTAATCAAGATTATTTCACATACAGGTTGTCAGTTTATGGCCTGTAGCACTGAGTGCTGCAGTAAATCTGTCCACTACCAATCTGGTTAGACAATGGATCCAACTAGAAGAGGCAAAAGGTCCACTACCAGAGGGAATGGATCCGACTAGAAGAGGCAATGGATCCACTACCAGAGGCAATGGATCTGACTAGAAGAGGCAATGGGTCCGACTACAAGAGGCAATGTGTTCAGAAGCAATGGGTCCATGCGTGCTACGTGTGTTGCAGGTTTGTTTCTGCCATAAACTGACAAAAGTATGAGTGAAATAATCTTGAAAGTGTCTTTTAAGCCTCAATTCAAACAAAGGTAATAGGTCCACCACAAGAGGCAAACTAGTCCACTTACTGGGCCTGTGGATGGTCCCTTCCGTTCTGGCTCTGTGTGTCTGAAGTACACCCCCACTTTGTCTACAGTGATGGGGGACAGGCGGTGCCAGCCGGCCACAGTCACCAGCAGCTGGTTCACGTGCATCCCGTGAGTTTTCTGAAATGAAAACCTCAAGAAATAACCACATTGGAGTGCTATGAGGGGTGTGCTATGAAGGGTGTGCTAGCCAATGCATCCTGTAAGTTTTATACAAGAAAATGCCCACAAATTAACACGACAATATGAGCAAATTATTAGTGTGTTAGCATTGAGCATCTCACAATCTTTCTACAAGAAAAACATCCAGTAATAAAAATTCATTAACATGATGCTTTAGATTATTGAACGAACATTCATCCAATTCTGGTAAATGTAAAATATATAGCCAAAAATGCAACACAGTATGCAGTTCATTGGGCAGAAATGTATACAGTATTGTCATTTGTTTTAATAATCTCCTGGACAATTATAATCTATTTTTAAAAATGATACCGTAACATCGCTCACCTTGTGTCTGAGTTTCTCACGTCGATGGAAGTAGAAAGGTTTGGATTCTCCTGGAGGTACTCGTTTCCAGTCAGATGCCTGGATGTAGGCGTTGTCGTAAGACTGCGAACTGACGGGGTCGTTCATACCTTCTTTGGGCTCGCTGTATAATATATAATAATAATAATACAGTAGTAATAATACTAATAATAGTAATAATAATAACAATAATAATAACAATAATAATAATAATAATAATAATAATAATAATGTGCGCATTTACATCGCACCAAATCCATGCTCTAAATTGAACTTATAGTGCTACACGTTTAACCGGTCAATGGATCAGTGTGCTCTCATTTTGTCCCTGGGGAGTATACAACCCAAGCTGCCATTCAAGCCGCTAGAAGGTTTATCATTCACATGCCCATGCCATCCTACTGGGTACCCATTTTTTTTATCAACAGATATTCATAGTTTTGAAAAATCTGGAAAATTTATAGGGAAAATGGCCAAAATTTTAATAATTTTCAACAGACTATCATCATGATCATATCATAAAAAAAAATAGGAAAATGTATAGGCCCAGTGGATATGGACAACATTGGAAAACATTATGCTGAGGATTAATGCTGGGGGTTGGAGGGGGTAGTATGAGGAACGAGGGGGGCAGGATTGGGGTATGATGGTGAGTGAGTGATTATGGAGTTTAACGTCACTGCGGGAATCTCACCCATTTGCGATGATGTGGGTAGAATGGGGGTAGGATGGGGGCAGGATGGGGGTAGGATTGGGGTGCGTGGGGGTAGTATGGAGGTGGGTGGGTGTGGGTGGCTGCTCACTTTGATGGTGAAGATATGGCAGTGATGTACCACAGGTCACAGCCGGTCTTGTTGTGGATCGTGTACGGAATGAACGGCAGGCGTCGACGGAGCAGCTTGGAGGAACTGCTGGACGGCAGACAGTCCGTGTCCTTCTGGTGGCTCTTGGTGTCTCTGAAACATGAAATAATGAAACATGCAATATATGAATTATATACCAGTATGGAATTACATGGGCAGGGGGTGATAGCACTTGGTTACCCTGAAGCATGAAACATGAAATGTCTAACGAAAAAATACAAATAGTATTACAGTAAAGACCTTTGAGTTCCATCTGGCACAGATAACAAAGGATTGTAATTGTATACTATGCATAGAGGCAACAAAGGATTGTAATTGTATACTATGCATAGAGGCAACAAAGGATTGTAATCGTATACTATGCATAGAGGCAACAAAGGATTGTAATTGTATACCATGCATAGAGGCAACAAAGGATTGTAATTGTATACTATGCATAGAGGCTAGATTACCAATCTGCATTGCATTTGAAAATTGATGAAAATCTCCAGCTAAATGAATAGTTGCGAAGTTCTACCAGACCTGTCAGTTTTCCAGTAGTCTTCTGTCCAGCTGCCTTTAGTCAAGTGGTACTGCTCCAGCAACGTGCTGGTCAGGTTCAGATTTAGAACCTCGCTTGCTGTGAAAACATGTAACATCGAGATCAAGAGGTGTAGCATGCATAAGTAACTGAGGACCGTGCCGGTCCTGGGATTCGAACCCGAGTTGCTGGATTAGCAGTCCAATGCTATACCAACTGAGCCAAAGGGGTAACCCCGCTGGTTGAGACCAGTAGGATCATCTTATATCACATGGCTACACATAGTACATTACATAGTACACGTTTTATCTATAAACGAATATTATTTGATGTCTTTACTTGATATGGTATCAATTTTGGATTTTGTTTATTATCATTATAACGAAATGTTCTTACTTGAGATCTGGAACGACATTTTCTCATTTGGTTCCATGAACTGTTTCCATTCTGCAAAACACCTGGGGAAAAAAACAACAACAAGGAACATGTATGAATTAAATAGTAAACATAACTTGCATGTAAGGTGTTTTATTCAAGGACAGGAGGAAACCCGCAACATCCGTAGCACTGAATGCTGCAGTAAACCTGCGAGCACTGGCTTGTACTTACAGACAAAGAATGATAATTGCACTGCCACTCTACAGACGGCGCATCCTGTCACAATTGCGTCGGTAAGGTATCTTTTGTAAACATTGATGCCCGGCTCCTAGGACAAGTTTGAACCCAGGGCATATGGCTCTGAAGTCAAAACTACCACCCACACTATTTTTCTGTTAAATTATTGTGAAATGTTTGACCGTTACCTCCATGTTTCCAGGAACGGTTCCCAGCCCGACAGGTTGCGGTTGTAATACTCTCCCGTCATCTGGAAGATCGCTTTCCCTTCGATGTTCGGCTCCATGGTCTGACTGAAGTTGATGCCTGCAACAAGGGTGCAACAACGCACGTGACAACCCTGCTGAATATCTGTGACTTTCTTCCTGCTGGATGCAACTGGAGCGCCAATGTAAATGAAGACCGATCCTGGGATTCAAACCCGAGTTGCTGGATTGTGAATTTTGTTGTTGTTTGTATTGGGGTTTAGAGCCGCTTTCAAGATTCTTTCACTGATATCATGGCTTGTCAGTTTTGGGCAGGAGGAAACCTGCACTATCCGTAGCACTGAATGTTGCAGTAAGCCTGCGAGAATCGGATGGTACTGACAAGACCAAGGATGATAACTGCATTGCCACTCTACAGACATCGCATCCTACCAATGTCGCATCAGAAAGGTAACTTTTGCGAACAGTGATGCCGGGCCCCCGGGGCGGGATTTGAACCTGGAACTTTAGCTCCGAAGTCTAATGTTCTACCACTGCACTAGCACCCAATGCTCTACGACTGAGTCAAAAAGTTAACCCCTCTGGTTAACGGGAGTATAAGCATCTTATATCACACGGCTACACTATAGAACAGAGATTTTGATTAACTCGGTATGGGGATGGTTTTAACCCTCTCCCTGCTGGATTAAACACGATCTTTCTTCTGGATGTCTCTGGTTAACCTTTGCATTGAGAAGGTCAACATAACAAATTGAAGCATCAAAATCACTAATCTTGTTTACTTTTTAAATATCAGTGAGTTTACATTTTCAACTCTGTGTTGACTTACACAACTAGGATTTCTGAGAAGGGAGATAACTGAATTATTCTCATAAATCTCTGGTCATTTTGTGGATCAGGATAATCATGATAATAAAGCTTCCAAAATGGCCGCTCAGTTCACGTACCGTGGAACGAGATCTCAGCCAGAGGGACATCAGCATCTCCGCAGTCGTCAATGAAACACAGACACACAGAGACTGCCTTCAGCTGAAACACAATAGGCAGAGCTTGGACTAGGAACTTGCATTGCTACTGTTTTTTAATGTGTTGGGTTTGAGATCTGCTCCCAAGATCATTTCACTTATATCACAACTTCGAAGTTTTATTTATTTATTTATTCATTTATTTTAAATTGGGGTTAGAACCACTTTCAAGATCATGTCTCTCACATCACGGCTTGTCAAATATTTATCTATTACTTGTGCAAATTGGGGTCTAGAGGCAGAAGGAAACCTAACACCTAAACCATTTTGAGTTGCAGTAAAAATGCAAGTATCAGCTGGTATTGACAAAGGATTAAAATTGTACAGTGTCCGTTTAAACATCCAATCTGCCATGTTTTGTATTTCAATATTAAATGCATATTAGCGAATGCACCTCAATACAAATTTTACGAGTTAATATTTGTTTTCTGACAGAGGCTATATCTGCGGAAATGTGCGAGGTCGATTCGAGTCTGTTTCTTAAGTAAGTATCAAAATACAAACAGGGGTGTATATCCTTTAAGTACATACCTCAGCTGAAGTGATGGTGAAGTTCTGCCTGGAGTTGGTCACAGGTAGCGGTGTTGCATGGTTCGTCAGCCAGATGGCCGCGTCCTCACGATTACCATTGCATTCCGACAGAGATTTCACGCAGTCATTCATGGCAAAGCCTAGGTCTTCCAATGTGTTCAGAATCTCCTCTACAAAACGAACAATGCATACTATTACCAGGTCATCATCTATACTAATCTGACTGAATAATTCAGAGTTTAATCCTGTTACTGTAGTATTTCTTGGACATTTCATTTTTACTTTACATATTTTTGATTTGGGGTTATAGAACCGCTTCGAAGATTCTTTCACCTATATCACAGCAGCTTAGGCCTGAAGGAAGCCCACAACGTCGTAGCACTGAATGTTTCAGTAAACCTGCGATCACCAGCTGGGACTGACAGACCAAAGGATGATAAATACATTGCCATGGTAAAGATGGCGCATCCCATCATGGAAAGGTAACTTTCACGAACATTGATGCCGGGCCCCTGGAACAGGGTTTGAACCTGGGCCCGATGTTTCAGAAGTGTCTACATGCTTGTACCTGTCTGCCGTGATGCCGCCGAGTGTTGGCTGTGTCTCTGCTTGGCCTGTAGAGCCTGCTGTGGGAGAGCGTTCAGGATGGACAGGAACAGCATCATGTCGTAGTACGACACACGGATTGTCATTGTGTTGAAGTTCACCTGAAAGTACATGACAAATTTGAGAATGGGAAATGGTGTTTTCAGCTGAAACAGCCAAGATCCGGGGATCGCATGCCACGCCCAGGTTTATGAGATCGACCCCGGAGCCTAGACATCCACTGATATGTGGAAGATTCTCATCCCTGGATTTATCATACAATGGTCTGGCATCTTGGGTAAAAATCGAACAAAGCGATACATGTATATGGGATAACTATGCAAGTTAATTAATTCAGTTTTTCTACTCAGTATGCAACTGCAACATTCTTGGGGCAACCCAAGGCATGCATGTTCATTGCTCAACAACTAAAAAAGTTTGGGAAGATGTACTTAGATTATTTTTTTTAAAATACAAAATGTAACTTGCCAACATGTAAGATGCCAACAAAAAAAATGTATGATACAGTTACACTCAGATAACATGCAATACCCACGCAAACAAGTGACAAGACAAAGTAGCCATACCTCCAGTAGAAGCTGTGTCTGGGCCGCCTCCTTCACATCCAGCAGACCTCCAGATGGCAGAGGTCGGAGGTCAGGGAGGGGGTTGGCGTTGAGCTCGATGCTGATGGTCATCGGGTCCACGATGGACAGGGCGGTGTCTTCCTCGGACATCAGACAGCAGGAGAAGACCTCGATACTCTGTAGACTGCACGTCATCACTTTGTCCTTTGCCTGAGGCTTGTACATTAACACGGCCGTGGTCTGTAAATAAGACCCCAATGAATTAGCATTTCTGTTGTTGTTTTTTTTGGTGTTTTTTTTTGCGGTGTGGGGTGGGGATGCAATTTCAACATTATGTCACTTAATTTCGTTAAAAAGGCAGAATAAAATTAATTGTAAAAATAAATAAAAACAAAAAACCCCTAACTTAACATGTTCAATGGGTCTTTAAATTTGGCAGTGTGTGTGTGTGTGTGTGTGTGTGTGTGTGTGTGTGTGTGTGTGTGTGTGTGTAGAATATAAAACACTTACTTTTAGGATGACAGCATTGGTGTCTATGGTCGTCGAGTCTTCAACCACGACAAACTGGGTGTCTGTGATGTTCAGCCGCATCTCAAAAGGGATGTTTATCTGTAACAATCTCCTTTTACTCAAAATATGAATATAATCATTAGAAAATGTGCAAATTCAACAGGTACAAATCATTCTGATGTGATTGTGATAGAATGCACTGTCTGTACCATGGCAATGCAGTTATCATCCTTAGTCCATCAATTACCAGCTGGTGTTTGCAGGCTTCATATGACCTAATTAATCTTGAATTGTGACTCTACGCCATCATCTATAAAATAAAAACATTTAAAATATAAATAACAATGGGAGCAGACCTGTTCCACATATGGCCCTCTCCTTGTCATGATACCACGTGACACAGTTAGTGGACTAGATTTACGCCCAGACACTTTCTTCTTTAGCCCTTCCAGGGAATCAGGCTTAATTCCAGAAAAAGTCTCTGAAAAAGATATGAAGATGGGTCAGCACAGATTTGCAGAGTGTGACCGGTACTGTCGCACCTACAACAGCGTTGTAATGCAGAGAAACATGGGTCCAGCTCACTAAGGATCAACAATACTACTACTACAACTTTTGTATTCATAATAGGAAATTCGAATTCGTTTCTAAATTACACCATATTTCATGATCGAATCACAAAGGTAACTTTCGCAAACATTGATGCCAGGCTCCCGGGAAAGCATTTGAACTCGGGCCTTTGGCTCTGAAGTTCAAACATTCTAACATTGTGCTACCACCTGCCCTTCTCATTTACAAAGCAGAATCCATAAACTACAAATGTACCTTCCGTAAAGGCATACAATCATGGTTTTGTTTACATATTACATGGTCAAACATATATTTACATGAAAGTATGTACATTTGATGTGTCTACACAAGTATATTGGGTAACCAGCAACATTTTCCGCATATAACACTGGTTTTCAATGATTTCATATTTTATTATTTTTTTAAATGCATGTAGCTATAATGGTACCAGTTGTTGTGAAAGGTTATTTTGACCGTGTTCAATGATTAGAGTTATACCCCTTAGTCTATTAGACTATAGAAAATTGAGATATTACAGTACATTACCAAATGGTTATTTAGGTTTTACCAGAAATGTAAACTGCAATGGAATTTTACCTATCCTAGAGCGGTGAAAAGATATTTGGAGATACAAAAGCCATTATCTGTACACTAAGTGCATGTACCTTACATTTTTAACTCCAATTTGTTCCAAAACGACAACTTAATCTGTGATTGTATGCCTATATAGTGGTATACGACCCAAATAGGAACAAAGAAGCTCATTTACAAAGCAATTTCCACAAACTACAACGTACCTTCCTTGAAGGGGTTCTCTGCATCTGTGAGGAGGAATTCCTGTACACTGAACAGCCAGTCAAAGATGCACATGAGTTTCATGTTGTTGAGGAGTACAGTGAACTGGGTACCGACAGTACTGGAGCGGTAATGCAGCTCTAGCTGGAGACCGTCCTTGCTCCAGCGCTGAGCCGAGGGCTGCAGGACAGTCACGAACACATTGGGCCGAGAGTTCATCGGCTCAGCTGTAGATAGAATGTTATAAAGTTAGAAATACATATAAATTTTAAATATATTATTAAATTAGATTTTATTTTTGTACTACGTCCTGTGTTGCTAGTGAGAATCCAGCCAATCAGAGTTTGCCATACATGCAACTGCAAGTTACAAGTAAATGCATTTTAGATAGATGAATGGACAC
Source organism: Lepetodrilus schrolli (assembly GCA_032361225.1). NCBI lineage: Eukaryota > Metazoa > Mollusca > Gastropoda > Lepetellida > Lepetodrilidae > Lepetodrilus > Lepetodrilus schrolli. Next base: position 10,739 of record JAUTBT010005511.1, read on the forward strand.
TCTATCAAACTATACCAACGTATCCACAAATGTATTCCATGGTGGGCAGTGTTGGTGGTGGAGGATGGTGGGCAGTGTTGGCGGGTGGAGGATGGTGGGCAGTGTTGGTGGTGGAGGATGGTGGGCAGTGTTGGTGTAGGTAGGAAACTTACTTTTGAACCTGGTATCCACGACCACGATCTCATGTGACACGAGGTCGATATCCTTGGTCTGGTCGGAGTAGCTCTCGTAGGACAGCTGTGAGTGGATGAAGTCCATCTTGGCCAAGGATAATTCCTGAGTCATCAGCAGCTCCACGCTGACGTTGTGCAAGTCCACCACCAGACTGATGCACTTGTACGCGGCCCCACTCAACACCGTCTGTGCACACAGGAAACATATTTATCAAAAATATGCGATGATTCTAGCAATTTGATTGGTTGAGGTGTCCCATCAAAAGTTGCACACCCCAGTTTGACTGTAGTAAAAAGTTGTGATCTCATTAATGACTGCAGCGTCATTGTGACCACCCTCGACTTGTACATTAGAAAAACATTCTGCATGAATATTCACAAGTTTGAAATTTTTCAGGTGAAATTTTTCATACACCCCTCAAGCATTGGTGTTGGTGTTTACAAGAAATTTCAGCTTGTAAAATCTTGTACACCCTGGAAATCACGCTGGTAATTAATAGTAACCTAATTACTAGGTAGCCACAACAGGCAAAGAAATCAAAATTCACTTACATATCCCTGACATTTTCTTCACCAATATCAATTTTCAATGATCAAATACTACATAATAATATCAATGATATCCATGGTAAATCTCTTCTACAGGAGCTGGACGACTATTTTATTTCCCAGAAAATCAAACTATCCCAAAGCCAAAGCAGTTTTCCCATTCTGGCATTAAAACTATCAAATTTCTCAAGAGTATATTTGCAGGTGATTTTTCCATGAGTCTACAGCTCTGTTAGAAGAAAGTGAAATAAAAATGAAAGAGTGAATTTGAAGCAACAAGCATTTTGACATATATGATATAGAATTAGATGTTCAAATACTGTAAGTTTGTTATAAAACAAAGTTTTATGTAAAATGTACACACAAATCTTACAGTATGCCAAATCTGACACATACTAGGCATGTTAACTTTACAATCTATTAATAATTCAAAAAATAATTTAACGAGTGTAAATTTCTAGGAAACTATAGCCGTAATTTTCTCAGTCTAAGAACCCATCTTTGAAGATGACTTGCATATTTACCACACATTTTTATTGTAGCTCAGAAGAATTTTAAAGATATATTTCCTACATATTGGTAGCACAAATACCCAATTTAGTTTCTCTTCACATTTCTGTATCAAGTTACCAACTTCACAAACGTCAAACAATTCACAAACGTCTCAGAAAGGACCCTCCAAACTTGGGACTCGAGGCAGTAGCGATTAGCACGATTAACGCTGACACCTAGTGTTTTGATTGATTGAATTCGTGTTTTACGTTACAGTGGGAACATTTCACACATACGTCACCTGCTAAACTACTATAACAGCACACCTCAAGAATGAAGAATACCAACAGATCTGGAAACCGGGAAGGCCTCAGATCAGGAAAGTGGGAAGACACTGTTTGGTGAAATGATAATATAGGGAAAACCTGAGACAGAGGCTAGACAATGAGAGCAGCTAGTTCTAGATCTTTTATTATTTTTATTATTATTTTTTTAAATTGGGGTTTAGAGCCGCGTTAAAGATTCTTTCACTTATATAACATCGCTGAATGTTGCAGTAAACCAGCAAGCAATGGCTGGTACTAACAGACAAAGAATGATAAACCAATGACCACGTTACAGACACCGAATAGCGTCAGAAAGGTAACTTTCACAAACATTGATGCCGGCCTCCCGGGACAGGATTTGAACCTGGGCCTTTGACTCCAAAGTCCAACACTCTACCATTGTGCTACCACCCTCCCAGAGCGGCTAGACGTTGGTCACCTGTATCTTGGGGTCCTGCAGATGGGTCATCATGGGTGAACGGAACTGCGGAACATCTTCACCCAGGTTGTGACCCAGGATTCCGCGAACTAGCTTGTACTGCTTCAGGTCGAGGTGACACGACATCGAGGACAGCTTGCCGTTGACCTGCCAGTCCGGGGCACTGTGGCTCAGGTCGCTGTCCAGGTTACGCTCCACGTGCAGGTCCAACTGACACTTTTCACGCAGGATGTTGCCGGGCTGTAAAAACAAAGATTTATTATTTATTTATACATTTAGTTATTTTTAATGCAGATTTTTTACTGGCTGAAATTTTTCATTTTTTTTATTTATTGTTTATTAAATTTACTTTTAGTGCTTTGCTGAAAATGAAGAATATTAAATTTATTTATTTATTTTACAGGTAGAAAGCTGCCACGCTGAAAAACAAAGAATTAATAAAAAATATTAATTTATTATTTATTTATTTGAAGGGCTTCATTTTTGTTAACAACACTTTTTAAAATCGTTTTAATTCATTATGGCACTTCAAATATTGTATCCTATGATGACAATATCAGAGAAATATAAAAAATCTCATAAATAATTATGCACATAATTGCATAATTTTTCTCTCTGCCTCCTTCCTCTGTAGATCTGTGAAATTGAGACCACATCTTACCTCAATCTGGATAACACACGATGGGAACTCCATATCTCTGACGAGATCGTTGCCTCTGTAATCTCTCTTGTTGACACGCCTGGCCGTAAACAAGTCCATGTCTTTGAGACTGAGCGACCATACGTCCAGAAGACAGAGGTGGTTCTCTGCCGAGTCGGGCGAAATCAAATTCCTCTTCTTCGTCTTCTGCGTTAGATTCAGCTGCGTGTCGCTAAAAGGCCTCTTGATACTGGCAGCGGCTTGAGCCCCTGCTGCTATAGGATCCACGCTCGATCCGTCTTTCTCCGGCGACTGTATATCCGCCACGTCTTGAACCAGAAACACCCGGTCTTCCAAATTGACTTCTGTTTCCCGCATGTTGACATCCGTGTCCCGCATGTCGACGTCCAGACTCCCGTAGATGCTCTGGGACATGGGATCTCTGCCAGTCTGCGGAGCGAAGTGCTGGTTGAACATGCTGTCCGTCATGGCTCGGTGCATGATGCCGTCTTGGAATGCTTTCCGTCGATGCTCGGCTTCCAGGTTGCTTCTGGAAGTTTCGGGACTGTTTTTCCCTTTCTTCTCGAATCTGGTCGTGCCTTCCTGCCCATCTATGAGGAAGGTGTTGACGACTCTCAGGGTGCCCAGGTCGGTCACCAGGATGTCATCGGTCTTGGAGCTGTGGGGGATCAGGAGGATCGGGGATCCGGCTTCGATGTCCAGTTTGATTCGCGATCCTCTACAGGCAGACTCGCTGATCTGAAAAATTATTATGCGAGTAAGTGATTTGTTGTTTTAATGTCACAGCACGAATCTTTCACCCATATGTGACTATGATTGATGGAATTAGTGATTTACGTTGCAGCAGAATATTTCACCTATTGGCTATTCTGTCGTCCTGTTATTGTATGTGAAACTAGGAGACATGTTCAGATAGCCATTAGGCTGGCTGTTCATGAATACTGGATGTTTTCAAATAAATATTTTAAAAACATATATATATTTATATATATATACAATGATATGCAATTATTAAAATTAATAAAAAATCATAGATGATAATGTGATCGGTCCTGAACTTGGTAGTCCTAGTCAAATATGTGGGAATAATTTTTCGGGGTTTCAATTATTTCTCTTGGCAATTTTCAAAGCAAAGCAGGTCATGCTTGATGAGCTACTTTTGTAAATTTTACAAGGAAGCTCAAGATCTGCAAGTTGATTAACCTGCACATATACATCACATTTGCATATTTAAATGTAAAATATAAAATAAAAAAAATAAAAAAATAAAGCATTTCGAAAAACAAAACTGGCCTCCAACATATTTGATAAGAACAGTGGTGGGTTCAGGCTGCACTACATTTAACTACACAATATTACACTACCTTTCTACAAAGTAGTGGCTGGCTGAATGGGTTAAAATGGCCGGAAATCGGTTTGTCCATTCGCTTCATGCTTTGGGTTTTCATACAAAACACTATGGGGTCGGTAGTACTACATAGTACAATGCAGTGAAAAATAGTGCATCCTGAATGCACCCCTGATAAATCAATCTACAGCTCTACCTTCTGTCCTGCAGATGCAGCCCTCATCCTTCCTAGGACGTCCTGTAGCTGAAGGAAGTGTTGGCAGAATGCCAGGACCTCGGCCTGGAAGCGGTTGGTATGGATGTATCGTACCGACGACATGCGCAGCTTCAGTGACATGTCATACTCTTTCTGCAGCTGGTCGTCTGGGAGTCCGTATCTGCAGATGTACATGTACAGGAGGCTTAGAGTTAAACACAGTGGCTTAGGACATTTAGAGTAAAACTCTGTATAGAAGGCTTAGAGTTAAATACAGTAAATTCTGTAACAAGGGAATCTATCTTCAGAAATCCATGTTCATGCGATGTATAGGAGGCATAAACACATTGGGCCAATTACACATTAGACATTGAAAAAGCGAATATTTGTAGAATTCACAAAAGAAAGTGAGTTGGACTTTTTTTCATAGCGCTTGGATAGAAGTACCATTACCAGGCCCCAAGATGACGAAATGTTTTCAAGTACAATTTCATGCTCAAATAGTTTTGTTCACAAATCCACATATATAATTTGAGCTTGAGCATGAAATTATACTCAAAAGGCTTCGAGATTGCAGATCCCAAACGTCCATGGGTAGTAATATATTATCAAATTCTCGGCTATTTTTCGGACTATGGTTGTACATTTTTACAATGGTATTTCGACGTACTTGAAGAAGTCGAACTCCAAGGCTTGTCGACCCACGGTGATGAACTTCTGGGGGTAGAGCTTCCCATGGGGTGAGTGGTCAGACAGGGACAGACCCCCGAGCTGGCCCTTGAAGTGCAGGTTGAAGTCTCTCTTGCTGATGTGAGACTGGAGGTTGGTCATGGATGTCTGGGCAAGCTCGTACTCTGGCTTGTTCAGGATCAGAGTGAAGCTCTCCACCGTGAAACTGATCTCCTGGTTGAACACTTCCTCTGGAATCAGGAATCGAAAGTATGTGAGTGTGTGAATTCTTTCGAATAATTACCAGTTCTCTTATTAATCTAATCCAATAATCCCCTCTATGCAAAAACATATTTGAATTAAAATAACCACTTGAGTGTTATAAACACATTCATAAGTAATAAGTTTGTTTTTTTAGGAAAGTAGCGTATTATCATTCTAGACTGGATTCAGTAGAGCCGTCTTTAGAAGTACCGCATGGTGTTGTTCTAACACTTCATTCGTGCAAAAACATGACTTAATCTGGGATTATATCTAACAGCGGTAATGACATTGAAGAGCCGCCTATCAGTTACTGATAAATAACACTGATGGTTTAATACGGTATTAAATTAGCGAACTGATATGTGCACGTATGAACCGTTTGAAAATAATTTCATTATGGAAAATAAAAAAGGTACATCCGGAAAAAAACATGAATAGAGACCTGGTCGATTGCATTTAATTGGTGTCACATTTATGTCTAAAATCTAGAGGTCACATTAAATTAGTGGCGCATTAATTTCCTGATTTACAGTATTTGAACACCTACCTGCATCTTCTGGTTGAACCATGGCAACACCTTCTGAGGACAGGTCATTGCTGGAAGCGTCGCTCTCCATATCGTGAACCTTGGCACCCATCCCCAGAAAGTCCAGAAGCACCACCCAGGTCTGGAGGTTGAAGGTCGTCTCCAGACAGCTGAACTTGACGTCGATGAAGCGATTAGTCTGAAAGTGAATTGCAATAATAATGCTAATAATAATATATATATTTTTGTTGAATGGGGTTTAGAGCCCCCTCAAGATTCTTTCACTTATATAACGGCTTGTCAGTTTATAGCAGAAGGTAACCTGCAATATTCATAGCGCAGAATGTTGCAGTAAACCTGTGAGCACTGGCTGGTAATGATCGTAACTGCATTGTCATGGTACAGACAGCACATCCTATCATGAAAGTAATAATAATGTGTGCATTAATAATGTGCCAAATCTACCATTGAAAGCATTATGCTAATAGTGCTACATTATTACTTCCGTCAATGAAGCACTCACTTTCCATCCCAACACGGTGAACCATTGGTGGTCAAATCAGCTGGTAATACATAGCTTCGAAGTAAGTTTTGATCGGAGTTGTCCGATAACAGGCCAAACACGCCCAAGTAAATGGTTTCTTATGGAATTGTCACAAACCTTGTTGTATTTTGTAGTATATTCTGGAGCCTTCTTGTCCACAAATACCATATCTATGTGGACCAAGTCCTCTGTGGGTGGTTCGTCTGGAGTCAGGGCGTCTCTTACACTTGGGGTGGGTGGAGGAGTCTTTGGTACTGGCATTCTGCAAAAATACAAATACCTTACCTTAGACTGTCACAGTGCACAATCAATGTTGTATGTGGATTATTATATATTACAGTCTATTCTTGTATTAATATTGAATGAATTAATGCTTTATGTTGCAGTGGGAATATTTCACCCATAAACAGTTCTTGCATTAATAAAAAAATTTAATATTTTAAAAATAATAACATAATAATATACACTTGAACAGTGCCTAAATATTGTATTACTACATAAAAAAAAAATCAAGAAAATGCGTCTACCAACAAACCTGTCTGTTTACCGACTGTCTGATTAAACCAAATAAAATCAAGATGGCATTTAGCAACTAACCCGTCTCAGCCTCTTTACCCAAGTTGCATTACAGACTGTCTAAAATTAATCAAGACAGCATTGAACAACTTACATGTCTGTGCCCCTGGGCTGAGACCTGATGCCGATGTAGAAGGCTGGGTTTGGATTCTGAAACACCGGCTGATGCGTCTTCTCGTGGAAGCTGGACGGAAGTGAATGAGGCATCACGGGAACAGGAGCGACGATCGTGCTGGCCGGACACGACGTTGACATGAACGTCTTTGGACCAGGATCGTCCTTGTCCGTACCTCGCTGTGAACTTCGCGACACCATGATCTGTCTGTGAGCGGATCCTTCAGGCTCCAGAAGGTCGTCCATGGCAAGCGACTTCAACCTCAGCTGCATTTGAGTGATGACCTTGTTGTCTTTGGTGTAGAGCATGGTGAAGTCAGTCAGTTTGAGATCCACCAGCCCTCGTTCGCCTTTGTCAAAGTTCCCTCTCAGCTCGACCTGGAACAGGGGGACTTCAAAATTGAACTTCTTGGCAAGGAACCCATCCGCGATGGCAGATTCTTGCATAGAGAAAAAATGGCCATCCAAGAGGCCTTCTGAGGTGGAATCAGAAGGTTTGGGATCAGATGGGTCTAATCCGTCGGGATTTGAAGTCGAGGAAAAGTCCTCATCACCGTAAGTCAAATTGTCCAAAGTCTGCAGGATTTGTTCGTACACCTCTTTGGACAGCACTAGCTTCACGGCAGGGGTTATTTTGGCACTGACGTTTAACACGGAACTGCTGTGCTGCTGGAGAGACATCTGTGGAGGTCGTGGTGGAAAACTGTCGTTTCGAACCTCCGGGTTGAGTATTGGCAAGTCAACGGTTTCTTTGGCTATGACCAGGTCCACAGCAGTGTCGTACAGTATTGGCACGCCTAGTTCGTATGAAAGACAGTAGTAAGACTTGCCCAGGTGAGTGTCAGAATGACCGGAGTTATGCTTCTCCAAGTCCAGAGAATACAGATTCATATTCTTCAGGGAGATGTTCACCTCCTCTCGCTGTTCCATGGAATCGTTAATCGTCGACGCCATGCTCGACTCGCTCATCTTGAAATTGGTCACGGTTATTTCTCCCAGATGCGCCAACAGAACCTGATAGCTGGTCAGAGTCCTTGGAAGGGCGATGATTGGTGTTTCCATCCGAGCTGTGAATTTCAATGAAGACCCACGTGACGTTGTGAGATCTGTCAACGATCCGAACGTATTTTCGAGAAGCACAGTGTCGGTAAGGTCGCCAAGCGACACGTCAGTGGTCATTGTTGTGCTCATGTCGTGAGATTCTCTGTCCACGCGCCCGGCGACCAGTCCCATTGCAACTTCAGTTGCAGCTTTGCCGATCGACGAAGCGAAATGAGACATGTAGTCTTTGAACTCGGACATGCAGTCCATGAGCTCGTTGAGGAACCTGGGGGAATGGGTGTAATACATCGACGCCATGCTGAATTCGACGTAGATCTCGTCTGATTCGGGCACAGCTCTGGCGAATGAAGTCTCGCGAGATCCTTCGAGAATTGTCTTCTTCACGGTGAAAGAAAGGGCTTTTTTGCTGCTTGAATGAGTGGGAAAGTTGTCCATGAACACAGCGCTGTCTTTGGCAGTTTGGTACATGGCAGATGGAATGGTGCGCTGAGAGATGAGTGCTTCTGATTGGTCATGTGGATTTTCACCCACGGAAAACACTTGTTGGAAGACAGATCCCTCTGGTGTAACGTCTGTCAGGTGGAGACCACCCAGGCTGCCCTCGATCTGCCAACTTTCATCTGTTGGAAGGACAAAAATCATAATTACCTTCTTTAATATAAAATAATGCTAAACTATTAATACAGAAGAACACACTACCAGTATTATTAATGATTTTTTTTGTTATTTGTTATTTTATTTTTATTTTTGCGATGAATGAAATTCAACCATACGTGACAAATTAATAGGATAGACATTCCTACCCAGACAGGCCTCAATCTTGGCTGTAGAAACGGTAGCCGTTGCCACTTTCTTGCCCACTTTCTGCCGATCTTTCTCACTGAATCTTGGCAGTAGGATGTTCAGTCTCTTGAAGTCTGCAGTCACCATGATCTTGTCATTCTTTGGCTGCAATGTCACGCGATCAGAAATGTTTATGCCAAACAGAATTGTTTAGGATAAACAGAATTGTTTAGGATAAACAGAATTGCTTAGGATAAACACAATTGTTTAGGATAAACACAATTGTTTAGGATAAATACAATTGTTTAGGACATAGTTTTGGCATAAAAAGAAATTCATTCAGGGATGAGAATGGGAAATTGTGTTTTCAGCGGAAACAGCCAGGATCCAGGGGCTGCAGGCCAGGCCAGGTTTTCGAGATCGACCCCGGAGCCTGCTGATACCAGGAAGATTCTCATCCCTGATGTAATTGTAACTTAAGTGCAGCAAAGTTTGAAAACCCACCCACGTCCACATCCCCTAAAATAGTTTAACCCTCTCCCTGCTGAAGGCAACCGGAGATGCCTTAATGAGCAGTTCTTATTCCTGATCCAGCAGGGAGGGGGTTAATTATGAATTCTTAATTAGCGCTCACAGTAATTATTTCCTGAATCTTGGAAGGTCGTCGTTGTAAAGAAGCAGGAGCTGCTGTTGGACATTTTGAAGGGAATGCTCGCTTCAGAAAACTAAGGATTTCCACTATTGTCTCCTGGTTGGCTGAAAAATAAAAGACATATTATACTTCCTCATACATTTTTGAGAAAAAAAATGAGCTATAAATTAAAAACGAACCTTTTAGGGCTGGGTATTGGTTGAACATTTCTGATATATGTATTGCGATATGGCTGACCGATACACAATATGTATTGCAATACATATATAAGAGTATTAGCTAGAAATTATTACTTCTTGTATTATATTTCTATTCAAATTTCAGTTACCAGTACTCTTCAGTGGAAAAACAGGGTCAGTTGCAAAATTCAAACAGCTAGGTTCTACTTTAATTAAGAAAATAATGACTAAGCTCATCAGAGTTTTACAATGAAGAGCATCATGAGTATTAGAGAGTAAAGACTACTCCATGAATATTAATGCCAGAAGTGGTTACTGTGCAGTAATACATAAACAGATTCTAAATACAAGTAAAAGAGTATTACTTTCATATGGATACGTGTATTACCCAGTACCGGTATCTTGTACAAATCCTAGTAGTGAGTGATTATGGAGTTTTATGTTGCTGAGGGAACCTTTCACCTATTTGCGACAAACGAATCCTAGTACCTTTGAATGATAAGATTTGTCTACAGATTGTGTCTTACAGCAGATTCTGTACATATACCCAGAGTGGGTTGACAATGAATATATATCAAGTGAATGAATGAATGAATTAGTGCTTTACGTTGCAGCGGGAATATTTCACTCATACGCGACGACAACAGAGAATCAAGAAACAAGTCCTCACCAATGAAATCTAGGCTGTTAAACTGTAGGCTGAGAATCTGCATAGAGTTATCTACCCCTGTCTTCTCTCCATCACCACCTGGATCCAGGATCTTCTCGTACTCCATTGTTATCAAGGCCTCAGCCTGACCTCCACCACTCCCTAGAGTGAAGACTGGATCTGAATCCCGCTCCACTGATTTATTGCTTTCGGGCACATTCGGGCCTAAAAGGAGCACAAACATCAATTATGCTCTCCATATCATATGCATTGTCATAAAATTGGTGAACGATTACTGTAGAGATGTTAAGCTCTTTATCACCTACTCCATATATGTGTACAAATATTTTTTAATTAATAAAGTTGAAATATATAGAGATTATTAACCTCTTGTCTTTAGATATCGTCTATATCCTGCACTTGGGATAATCTTTGTATTAGACAAGCTTCAGTGAGTCTAATACGTAGAGATTATCCTTAAATGCAGCATATAGACGATATCTAAAGACACAAGGTTAATAATCTCTTTATCATCTAATGTCACGCTTAAATACTTCTCTATAAGAAGAAAACATCAACGTGTGAAATCGACATTTTAAAGTTACACGTAGGAATACATGCAGGTCCGTGAATTGTAAATTCTATGCAGCTGAACCACGAAATTTAAGTCCAGACTACCAGTAAACATAGGCCTGGTTGCTAACCTGTGAACGCCTGGAAAGCTGATGATATCGCATCCTGGATCGCGTAAAAACTTCCAGACTGAAAGGATCCTGAAGAAATGGGGGATGCGGGACCGTCCGCTTCAGGGGATCCGGGGGATGCAGGGGAGGCAGGGGACATCGGAGAACCGGCGTCCGAGCCTCGGATACTTCCACTACGGCTGTCCAGTCTACATCAAGTAATACAGCATTAGGAGGAGTCTCATTCACAATATCTGGAAGCTATGTCAGGGCTTTCCCTGATGTACAAAATCTTCTTCTGACCCCTAAATTATTGTAGAGGGTGACAAATTTACGCAAGTCCAATAGTATAAGTGTGATTTGAGTCGTAATTTCATTTTGAGGGTCATTTTGACTCCATAATCTGTAAGCCTAAGTGCTATGTGCTTGTGAAATAGCATTAAAATTAAAACAAAAACAAAAACAAAAACAAAAAAAACAAAAACAAAAACAAAAAATAAACAAATTAAAAACTAAAGATTAATATTAAAAATATATAAAACAAAAAAAAACTAAAATTAAATAATGTAAATAAAAATTGTAAAATAAAAATAAAAAAAATTAAAATTAAAAATAAAAATAAAAATAAAAATAAAAATAAAATTAAAATTAAAATTAAAATTACAAATACAAAATTTAATTAAAATACCAGTGGTATTGAGGATGCTACTGTACTTACACCAGATGTTTGTGTGAGGCAATGAGCAGCTCAAAGTCCTGACCGTAACTCTGAAGAGCGTCCACCACCAGTAGACTGTGCACAGTCAGCTTCAGAGACGTGTTCAGGGCTTTCTTAGACAGGTCTGCCTGGACATCGGTCACTCTCAGCTCGGCCAAGGCTTGACCTGAACAAATTAAGTAGCAACAATTAGATTTGAGATCAATTTTACTAAATAAATACAAGGAGAACAAGATAACAACCTAAACTGTCCTTTAAAAAAATAATTATAAAATAAATATTAATTAATTTAAAATGAAAAGTAAAAAAAGAGAAGCTATTTCAAGTAGACTCTACAGAAATCTGATAGTCTGATTCTTATGAAATTGTTAAAAGGTGAATTGAGCAAAGATGGCAAGACAAAATAATATTGAAGGGTTCTGCCAACTATTATCAATATATATTAGTCAAGCATACACAACAATCATATTATTATGAAAGTGAAAAATTTTTGCACACACATTGTGAGCTACTACTCTTGTAGCATTCTATCATTCTGTAGAATGGGGCTCTTGTATAAATATGTGAAGACACTGACTGACCTTGGCTCTGTATTTCCACTGACAGACTGTGGATAAGGAACTGTAGAACCACCAGCTTGTTGTCTATTTCCTCCTTAGACCTTTTCGCTATTGGCTCATTGCTGGAGTGAACAGAAAACACTGTCAATATTGTTTTCTACAATCCCAGAAGAAAACTTGGCAGTTCAATGATTTACAATATAATTAATAGGCTTTCTAAATATATATTTTTCAAATTATTTTTTTCTTAATTCTTTACTAATTCTTTAAAAATCATATCATGATTGCGTAAGCAAACTTTTGCAAATTATTGATGCCTGACTCCCGGGATGGGATTTGAACCTGGGCCTCTGGCTCCGAAGTCCAAACGTTCTACCATTGTGCTACCACCTGCTCTGGTGGTAGCTGTACTTACAGGGCAGTTAACTAATCCAGGAATGTGACATGTACAAATAAGACTACAGCTAGGTACGAGTACTCACAGCGTGGTCAGGTTGGAAGTGGAGTCGAGGCTGGCCAGAGCCAGGTTGTCGGCCGTGGTCTGTAGGCTGGTGCTGGACGTACTGCCCTCCGAGAACACTTCCACCGCCGTGTTTACAGCCTGGATCTACGAGGCCAGAGTGATTGAAAGAGAGTGAGTGAGTGAGTGAGAAAGTGAGTTAGTGAATTGCTGCTTGATATAGCTGTAACATCCTTGTACCCATATATGCAATTACATTCAGCAAGATACTTTTATTCCAGATTAATTTTAAATATATTTGTAATTTATTTTCTCTTAGAGTTTTCACTTTTCAAGATTATTTTGCTCACATGTGGACTGTCAGTTTGGGGCAGGAGGAAACCTGCAACACTGGCTGACACTCATGAAGTGAGCGAGCGAGTGAATTAATGTTTTACGTCACAGCGGGAATCTTTCACCCATACGCGACGAGGATACTCATCAAGAAAGGATTCTAACGGTTTTAATAAAGTTCAGACACAGAATCCTATTCTGCACATATTGATGTTGGTACCTTTGCATACAAAGTCAGGCAATTTACAACACAATCTAGTCTATAGAAGAATGGAATTGAAATTTTGAAAATTGTTTCCTTTTCTTGGAAGACATTTGCATATTCAATACATAGACGAGTCTGAAGTATAATGTCAACAGCACGGTGGACTAGACCTGACCTTTCTCTCATTGACATGGAAGGTTAGAGATGGCAGAGTTCCGGACAGTTTCATTTTCGGCCACTGCGGATCTGCTGTCACTACCAGTCTCCTGAAAATTCACCATACACGTAATAATAATTTCTGTTAAATTACATGAAGAGTATATCTCCATAAAATCTGTCCATAAGACCCATTACGTAATTTTACATAAATATATGACAAATATTCTGTATGCTAACTGTTGTGTAGTTCTCGCATTACAGACATTACATCACAGTATGACATGATATTACATCATGGTATGGCATTATGTCATGGTATGACAACATTACATCACAGTATGACATGTTATGACAACATTATGTCACAGTATGATGACATTACATCCAGTATGATGACATTACACCACAATTATGTCACAGTATGACCTTACATCATGGTATGACATGTTATGACAACATTATGTCATGGTATGACATTACATCACTGTATGACATCATCGCGTGTACACGATAGCCGAGACCATGAGGTTGGGAGAAGAGAATAAACCGCTCTCCAAGACACACACCTTGTCTCGTTATTGTATGAAGAACACGACACTAACCTCTCCAGATGCAAGGATATGGAGAATTTATCCACGACGTGCATCCGACTGTTGCCACGGGAATATGCATGTCTCCAGTTGTCCTGAGGTCGTCCTAGCAACACCTGCATGTCTGTCAACTCCAGCTTATATCTGAAACAGTTTGTGACAGTTTAATAAGCTAATGTTAAAAAAAAGAAAATCTAAAAAATTCAGGGTCCTGTTCCAAAGAACGATCATAGTTTTTTTTTGTTTTTTTTTAAATTGTGGTTTAGCACTACTTGAAGATTATTTCATGTATATCACGGCTTGTCAGTTTATGGCAGGAGGAAACCCACATCTGTAGCGCTGAATGTTACAGTAAACCTGCAAGCACTGGCTGGTACTGATGGAACAAGGATTTCCACGGTACAGACAGCACATCCTATCATGATCGTAAAAGGTAATTTTTGCAGACATTGATGCCGGGCACCAGGACAGAATTTGAACCCGGTGCTTTTGGCTCTGAAGTCCAACATTCTACCATTGTGCTATCACCTGTGCCTATATATAATAATCTTAAAAATGTAATTACAATTCTGGAATTCTGTATTAAGATATTTTTTCTTCTGAAAGGGTGGTACTGACCTCTCATACAGATGGTCCAAGACGGCTGTAGAGGACTGACCAGTTGTGAGCGATGACGCGGACGACGCATGTGAGAGCAGATGTGATGAGGACGGAACTCTCAGGAGACCGCCCTCTGGGACCAACAGTTCCGGGGTGGTCACTTCTGGAGCGGTCACTTGTTGGCCAGTCAGTTCATTGGGAGGAGTGGTTGGAGGAGTGTGGAAGTCCTCTACAATAGAAATCATGATTCAGTATCCATCCTCAGTTGCTTCAATATACCCAAAGCATGTCACATATTCCATACAAGGGGTAATGTTCTTTGAAATCGATATCGATAATCCATGAGTAAGCCTCAGTTTATGTAAATCCTGGATCAGTATGTCCAAACCATGTTACAAACAGTTACAGTAAAATACAACTCTTTCTTGTAGTACTTTAACAAAATTTATAATTGGGTTTTAGGGCTGCTTGCAAGATTCCTTCATGTATATCACGGTTTGTCAGTTTAGGGCAGGAGGAAACACGCAACATTCATAGCACTGTATGTTGCAGTAAACCTGTGAGCACCGGCTGGTACCAATGACGGTAACTGTATTGCCATGGTACAGACAGCACATCCTATCATGATTGCGTCAGAAAGGTAACTTTCGCAAACATTGATTCAGGGCTTCCGGGATGAGATTTGAGCCCGGCATCTTTGGTACTGGTCCAAATACTCTACCACCTGTCCCCCTGTAGTACTAGGGTAATAATGTGGAACCGAGCAAATTCCTCTAGTTCAGGTAATGGTATATCTTAACTCAATCCAAAGAACAAACCATCGATTTCTTCGGTATCTTCTGAAGTCAACGAAGTGGTCAAGTCGGTCCTCAGGTTGCAGGTCTGTAGACAGAATCTGCCCAGGTCGATGACCACCACAGGACTGGCAGGATCACTGTAACGTTCAGGGATGATCAGCTTGGGCGCCGATATGTCCAAGTTTACATCCCAGCGAGTCTTCACGCCCTGAAGAAATAGACCGTCAATAGACATCTGCATTATGTATGAAGCACTGCTTTTAAAGACTCAATTTCAAATCCAATTTAAGAATTGTAAAATGCTGTATGTGTGCACAAATAAATGAAATTGAAAAATAAAAGAATGAAAGAATTGAAACATTTGGCTTCATCAACTGATCAGTGAATAACAGTGGTGGGGCCTATTCCCCGGAACCAGACCCACACTAAATCTTGTGGTCTATTCACAGGACCCGGACATGTGGTCTATTCACTGGACCCAGACCCAATTCCGAGCAATCTGATTGGCTGACGTGACCCAAAATATTTTTTATTAAAAAAATTTTTTGATTTGGGTTTTAATTCGCTTTCAAGATTATTTCACTTATATCACGACTTGTCAGTTTAGGGCAGGAGGAAACCCGCAACATCTGTAGCACTGAATGTTGCAGTAAA
>JAUTBT010005522.1:0-26695 GCA_032361225.1 Lepetodrilus schrolli
CTCCTGCCATAAACTGACAAGTCGTGATATAAGTGAAAGAATCTTGAAAGCGACTCTAAACCCCAATTTAAAAAAAAGGAAACAGAAAAGAAACATGTATATATCATGTAGCGCTATGAGAAAGCATCAGTGGGTGGATTCGTCGCAAATGGGTGAAAGATTTCCGCAGCGACGTTAAACTCCATAATCACTCACTCAGTGGGTGGATATGGTGTGGTATAAATGGCTATTATTATTATTATTATTATTATTATTATTATTATTATTCTCAATATGTCTATAGTATTTTCCTTAGCATCATGCTTGGACTACTTTTGCTAGTATATTATTGATATCTGAAATTATATATGCTAATGTTCTGTGCAATGCTTTCAATATACATAGATGTCTGGACAAAGATGGTGGTTGCTAGTAATTGATTGCCATTGGTACCTGATCATATCTCCATATCCAGCACTCGGGAGTTGGAGCCACCATAGACACGGTACTTGTTGTGCTTCTAATTGGTTTGATTTATTCTCAGAATGGTATTGATTTCATAACCTGAATTTCCGTAGCAGTATTCAAACTGGCTGAAGGTAGCAAGAAACGCCTTTATCTATGGACGTAATCATGTACCGATGCGTACAGGAATGAATTTTTTCCCCCATATAGTCCACATGTGGTGTTGTTTGATAGATGGTCTGCTTGAAGATAGAAATAGCACCCAGAAGGGTTTGATCAAGATAGAATCCTAGAACCAGTTTTGATATGGTTAATAAGTCGTTTGACAGATAAATGAGTTGTAGCAAAAAGAATTCCGCTTGGAACCATATAAATAAAACACACTTTAACATTGATTGTGTGCTTTCACTTTCATTATTAATTAAAACAGCGGTGATTACAGTATACATTTCTCTGGAGCCCATTGACTTGCAGTCTTCTCACGGCCATTGAGTACTGATAATTATCCTACACTGTAACCATGTCGGCGAACAATATTGATATCCATTCTCATCTAAATTGTTTCCGGATGAGAAGGCAAAAATCATATTACATAATGTTTTGAAAATTATTACCAGTAGGCATAGTCCACAAAGATGTGGGAGGCAAGATTTTTTTTCTCTGAAATTTTTAATAATATATTTTTTCTAAATTTATATTTTTTGTGTGGACATTTTTGAGAAAGAAATGGAAAATAATTACTTCCGTCTTTGACAACGACTACAGTAGCCATTCCAAGCAGAAATTGATATGTGTCAAAATATTTGTGTTTCATGAACATGTTTTCACCTTGGTCTCAGTTAGAAGGGCAAGTATCCAGACATTGGTCTCAAAATTCATTCAGATATTTCTGTAAAGCTTACAGTTGTAGGACTTTATACAGATTATGCAGAAATACTGCCACTTTAATTTGGCTTGTCTCATTTGATAGCATTCTTTTTTATTTGTTTAACTTGCTTCTTTAGTAAATCTAATGAGACAAGATTGAAAGAAAACATTCAATTTAGTATACAACAATCACTATAGCTGCTCTAGTAGTGTTTTTCACATTTATATGAAAACCTCTTCATGCCTGTAATATTATTGCTAATTTCCAGATTACTACATGAAAAGACAATTCCCTGCTGGAATATTCATAACCACAGGTCTTGTAGGACATTTCTTCTTGCTTATCTTTGGGAAGCAAAATACATGTATTATCTAAAAATAATATAATTTCCGCCATATTAATTTAGTTGCAATCGAAATTACATTTGTACTCAGGTGAACTTGTTATTGTGACAGTATTGGCATGAATATGTAATATAAAATAGTGTGCATTTATTAATATATTTATTTGTCATGTTGGTTATCAACACAATATTGAATATTAAATGAGATTTTCAGAAATATGTTGTAGGTAATTTACAACTGCCTTGAATAATGTGCATATATATTTCAATCATTGAAGGCAATGCTTTTCTATTGTTAGACTTGTACATTTTATGTAATATCTAAAGCTAAACCAATATAGGAGTTGAAATTTAATATGTTCATTGCCGCTCGATGATGCCATTTGCAATCTAAATATATAGAAATGCAAATCATGTCGCCCTCATGATTTAAAGAGTCACCCGGTGATAGTATGAGGATTGCCCTGGAATGTGGTTACAGTTCTTATTACCCCATGACACAAACTCAATCCACAGTTGATGGAGATAATAGGTGCACAAGTACTGGCAGCATCATGGCTGACTCGTCACAGAGAAGGGTGTACGAGGCCTGGCGTCGGTATGTTTAAGGCAGAATCAATCGATGTTTGAATTGCCGGCTGACTTGATAACAGACCTCCTCTGTTCAGATAATCATGCCCTGTGTTCCCAGATCACTTGAAATGCTTGCCTAGAGACACCAGTACTATTTTTTTACTTGTAAAATTGTATTTTTAAAATATCGTGATCGGCCAATTCTTCAGAACTGGCATTCAATACTCCCACCAACACATACATCCAGTGTCTCCCCCCCCATCATGGTTTAGGAGTAGTACGGCCTGCATAGAAAGTTGCGTTGCCGTTCCCATGACAACCCCATCTTCCCGAGCAAGGGAAATTGATCAGCACGTTGTGTTTCTATGAGAGTGCTCAGAAGCGCACTGCTGGTGGAAGCAGTCGACGGATAGGCAACCGTGGGTAGCACACTCGTCCAGATTCCTTTAGACATCCAATAATGCGTGTGGCGGTTCTGCAGTAAAAGTTGGGAATTTTCGTCGGCCAATGAGCAGTGCTGTGCGCAAGTCAGGAGTCTCTACTTTCTACACTTTCTGGTGATTGTCTTGCTCGACTGCAGAATGGTAAATTATTTTTCTTGCTTCTTCCTTGGTGTACTTGGAACATACTTTTTTATTCACTGTAGGGATGAAATTGTTTCTGAGATGGATATTGATTAGAAGAGATTGGATTGAGATTCCTATGATGCCTTGCCAGAAAATGGATCCTGCAAAACCTAGGCCAATCTGGGACAGATTTCAAACAGTTCTCTGAATATTCTACTGGTGGGCGGGTATCTTCACTAAATGAATTGAACCAATTCCATAAATATCCTCCATTGCAGGGTTGTATTCATTGTATTAAGTTGTGATACATTTCAAGTGAATTGTCATGAACTAGTATGATCATTATTGTTTCTCAGTCATGTAGATCTACATATTTCATCAAGGCGACCATATTGTTCCTGAACTTGTAGCAGACTAAAGTCCATGCAACATAAACATGATAAAGTAGCTAACTGTTTTTTTATAATTTCTATTTTGCTATTAGCACGATTAAACATATTGAAAAGCCTGATTTTGTTGGACAAGGTAATGGAACTTGAGGTGAGGAAATCATTAAGTTGTCCTAGCCATGTTGGCTACATACAATTACCATAGAGATATTGGCAAACCAGCCTACTAGCTGCATATTTGAACAGGAAAAGTGTATTTGCATGCAATTAATTATTGGCTTTGTTTGGTTTGGACATGCCTTGAAGCATTTATGCAATACAGTGCTCTAAATGGTCTTTATTGCTACAAGGAAAGTGTTTGGATGTTAATACCCATATATAGTCATATACCACCACCATATGTACGTTGATTTATATTGCTGGAATATGTGCAGTTTCAATGGATTGCATGTATTCGAATTAATGTGATTATTAGTATGCAACGTATAGGTCAACTTGGTCAATCGATGGCCATTAATTTAAACATTTATGTCAATTACACTTTGATTTCCCATTAATGTAAACATGCATGTGAAGTGCACCTTGTCATGGCAAATATGCGTGAAATATTCCCGCAGCGACATAAAAAATAAATATATCAAATCATTGCACCTTACTTTCCCATTGATACAAACAGTCCATTTGTCTAGCTTTCCATATTGATACAAGCATGTATGCTTGACGCCTTTATACCTTCATTTTGTCTATTAATTGTTACTTTCTTAGCAGTCTCCACCTATGTATTTCACAACATGTTTTGTCATATAGTATAACATAAAGCAAATATCTTTTTATATACATGAATTTCAGTGATATTTACTCTGACTCATCTCTTGCTTATAAAATACCATCACACAGTACAGCATTTACAGGAATTTCCAGCATGTCTAAAACACCCTCTTTCATTATTGTTGAATGCGAGCTAATTATGAAGCTCGATAATCGTCTATTCATGTTTGCCCTGAGAATCGCGATGGCTGAGCGGAGCAACTAATCTCTTGACATACATTGGCAATTCAGCGGCCATTGATCCCCACTGTATAATACCTCACTTTTACTCTGTGTTATCAGGCTCTCTGTGGTCCAGTCTGGCATTGCTATTAACTATTTGCACATGAACATGGACTGAAATTTATCCCCTTCGTTCCATAATCGGTTAGTTTAGTTTTAAAATATTTTATTCAAGGTGAAATGGATCGGTTAAAAGTTATTACAACTTAACTGAAAACCACTTTTTAAAATTCTAATTGCTGTCGATAAAAGTTGGGAAATGTTCAATATGTAACAATTAATAGTTTGATAGGCGTTAAAAATATATATTTTTTGTTTATCTGGAAACTCTGACAAAAATGTTCTAGTCAGGTGCAATGTAGAGAGAAACGTGTGGAACCATTTGGACTAATATTGGAGGTAATCATTCTTTGTTTACAAAAGTTGAAAAGATGCCAATTACTACATTTTAGTAGTTTCAGTGCCAAAACTATTCCATTCAGTAGTTTTACGATTTCGCACCACCTACAAGAGATTTAAATCGGTTTGAATCTTATATTATTGTAATGTAGGCTACCTGTGCGCTGCCGTGGCATCAATGCGTTCCTGAGTTGGATCAACTCTCACTGTAACTATTATGATATTTATACAACTTGTCCTCATTATTCATGGTAAATTCCACACGTTCAGGATCTATTTCTTAAAATTCATTACCGAAAACCTCATTAGTTTTTCCGAGGTGGAAGTCTACTTGTGGCCGCCATTTAGTAAAATTAGTAATGATCAGTATCACTACACCGTGATGCGATTCCGTGATCTAATGATATTTCATCCTGGAACATTTTATTGCTTGACCAATCAAATTGCTAGAAATATCCTAAATGTGTTACAATTAATTATAGGATCTCTTTCAAAGCCTTGATATTGCAATCGACTTATTCTGTTATTTTATTGGTTTTAATCTTCTGGTCTTCATCTACAACAGATATTTTAAAACACATTAATTTTCATTTAATCTTCATAATTAACTTCAATCATTGATTTATCAGACTCATAGTCATAGTGTCGCAATGCCACTTTTACAAAGTAGTTATTGAAGCACATCATCACAAGCGGGGCAGGTGGTAGCGCAGTGGTAGAACGTTGGACGTAGAAGCCAAATGTTCCAGGTTCAAATCCTTCCCCGGGGGCCCTGCATCAATGTTTGCGAAAGTTACCATTCCTATGCGATATTGATAGGATGTGCTGTCTGTAGAGTGGCAACGCAGTTATCATCCTTGTTCATGTCAATATCAGCCCATGCTCGCAGGTTTACTGCAACATCCTGCCCTAAACTGACAAGCTGTGATATAAGTGAAAGAATCTTGAAAGAGGCTCTAAACCCCAATTTAAACAACAACAAAAAATCATCACGAAACAAGATCGCATCCTTCCTACAAGATTACAGACCTGGCTACTGGGTGAAGTTGTCATACAACACCAGCCACTCTTTGAAACATCGTGACCTGCACTTGTGTGCATGCTTGCATGACTTCCGAGTCCTGGCCATACTCCCAATGTGAGTGTTGGAAGTAGCGGCAAAGAGCATGGACTGATACCTGTCACATGGTAAGAAATCCAGATCCTCCCTCTGGGATTTGTCAATCTAACCTAGTAATTCAGCATTTGACTGCTAGTCGCTGCTAAGGCTATTTTTATCATTGGAATATGGTTATGGACATTTGGTTTTGGTGATTCAGTGTTCCAATAGTCACTGCAGAAGCTGTGCTCATCATTGGAATATGGTAATGGGCATAATGTCTTGGTGATTCAGTGTTCACAGAGAGACACTGGTGAGACACATCTCTGGAATGATAGGCATTTGTGGCTTTAACACTTTCCCTGCTGGATTAGAAACAGGCACAGCTTTTTAGGGCATTTCCAGTTGGCTACAGTGTGGAGAAAATTCCCTCCCATACACTGGTGTTTGTCCTAGGCCAGCCTAGTCAGCTATGGTGATGTAGATTTTGGATGGTGTGCCACCCCTAGGTCTGGGTCCATCCGAGATTTTGTTGGCATTTCTCAGCATGTCATGGATGGGACAAACATCATGATGACATCTCTTCTGGACATAATGCTGAACAGTTTCTCCCAAGGCTAATTTGTGTTTTGTGATACGAGGAACAACCATGATTGCATGCATTCTGTTCTATGCCAGTAAAGCAAGTTATCAAAGAGCATAATGCACCAGCTACTGACTTCTAGAACCAACCCAGCCATCTGGCCTTAGGCCAAATCTACTTCAAGACTTGTGGCAAGGATCCTTTGGGTAACGGTTCCTGGTCAAGATGGTTTAGCTTTCGGTCTGCTGGACTACTCAGGGTTCTATGATAGGACATTTGTCTAGCTGCCTTCAAAAGAAAGACTGTTAGATAGTGATGTTTTTCCCAAACCTTGTTGGTCCCATTTTACATTGTTGGTCTGTCTTATTTTACACTATACAGACTAGAGGTTCAGACTACTCAGTATCATGATGAATAACATCAGGCCACAAATTTACGAAACCTTTTTTAGTATAATTTTAAGTTTTGTTCACAAATTCCCGTATAAAATTTAAGCTTGAGCATGAAATCATATTCAAAATGATTCGTAATCGCGGGGCCAGATGGCGTTTACCTCAAAGACTTTGTTCAGCTGACTGACAGAGTGAGGCAGATGTCCCAGTCAGGAATAATTCATGATCATTCAAAATGGATGTACTTCCACTAGACCATGTAGGCTGGCACTAAAAGTAGAATGTAGAATAAATATAATTGATTCATGCAATCTTTTCTTGATTTGGATATTTTGGGCTATTTGATTTAGAGTTAAAACTAAAAACTGATCTGTCTTTTCAAAGATTAATATACGAAGACTTTACTCAAGATAGATGTTTTTGCAGATTCTTCTTAAAAAACAATATAGATGAACCGAAACCTGAAGCCAAATGTTCAATTATTGATGGAAATGTAAAATATGATAAGGATATATGTCAGCCTTGTTCAAGATACAAGTCTCTGGTAGTCAGACAGACAGGAAATTTGAACACTACCATCATCAGATGTTCAAACAACTGGTTTCTAGTTTCTAGACTTTGTAGTAAACAACATAAAGGTCTGACTTTTGATTAACATCATAATATTGAGTGGGCTGAACAGTTTCCATTTCTATGTTTATGAATTTATTGCTTGCTGTCAGAATTTACTCATAGGAGGATACATTTCATGATCATTTCAATAGGCATTGACATTCTCTATATGTTCAGTGAGAAATCAAATACTTTGCCCTGTGAGTTGACACCCAGGTCTTCAAAGCATAGAATTTGTCATGGGCAATCGGATCCCGATGTCTCAATCCTAAGACAGACAACTGGGGGACTAATTGAGGGCTTAGCTTGACCAGTGGCTGTGCTAGAGTGACATCCCCTTAGGTGGGGAGCAGCCAATCAATAGTGACTGGAGCTGACAGACAAGCGGTTGGAATTCTGCCCGATTAATACGCCACTGTTATAGAAATGTATATTGACAAGACTTGTGCTGTCATAGCACAAGGCTGTGCAGACTAAACAGGGGGAGATAAGTGTGGCAAGTGTCATCTTTCCGATTTATTTCCCATTTTAGACCTGTCAGACATGATGGTACTGCAAGTACTGGGGCTGTTCATTGAAGATAGTTGCTGCATTTGTAAGAGAGCCATTCTCTCATCGTCGACAGTTAATATTAACTGTTTTAAATCATGGCTTCAAAATTAAGTTCAATACTGTAATACTAGTTTTATGACAGAAACCGTTGTGTGGAACTATATTGTCAATGTGTGCAATCTGAATGTTATGTTTACTGTCAATCGAAGGGATGGTCATGTAGAAAATCTACATATCATTTGAACAGTGATCCAGGAGACTACACAATCCCATCATTTATCCTTGAGATCAATTAAACAATATCATGTTCTCCCATTTTATCCGTGGATGTGTCGCTTAGCACTTGCATTCAGAACAAATTACTCTAGTCATCACAAACTTCATTAAGGAATTTTTAGGATATACATATAGGCCTTATGCCTGGTAATACAGGAACTATTAATGAGCAATTCCAGAAACAATATGGAACATTTCTTTCATTGCAACAAGTGAAAACAATAATCATTAATCTATCAAATATGTATAGGTTAGCCCTGCATATGTGTTTAAAAATGACACAGTAAGTTATAGCCTGCTCCCACAGTACATACAGTAAGTTATATTCTACTCCCACAGTACATATAATAAGTTATAGCATGCTGTACATACAGTAAGTTATAGCCTGCTCCCACAGTACATACAGTAAGTTATAGCTGCTCCCACAGTACATACAGTAAGTTATAGCATGCTTCCACAGTACATACAGTAAGTTGTAGCTGCTCCCGCAGTACATACAGTAAGTTGTAGCTGCTCCCACAGTACATACAGTAAGTTATAGCATGCTTCCACAGTACATACAGTAAGTTGTAGCTGCTCCCACAGTACATACAGTAAGTTATAGCCTGCTCCCACAGTACATTCATATTTAATATACCTAGCATACTGCACCATTTATTTCTTTAATCAGCAATTAAGGACGTGTGATGTGATGTGGAAATACACAATTAGGTATTTCCATTTCTAATTCATTATTCCAATTGTTCTGTACTAAAAAACCACATGATTTATCGCTAGCCTTAGCATTAACGCAGTTGAGTGATTCAAATCACGCACAAGGAACAATATCTCAAGTGAAAGTAGTCCAAAATTCTTCCACTTTGACTGGGTTTTATATGCCCTCAGTCATGCTTTATATACTGTTTAAAATATAGGCACTGTTTGTCAATTGTAAATCTGTTTATTATTATTCATGAATGTACAATTTTGAAATTCATCATTTGAGATTGTGTCGATTGTGTACCATCATTCACACATTGAAAAATATCTTGACTACAGTCGGGATCAAACTCCAGATTTCTGCCTACAAGTCCTATGCTTTACCACCTGAGCTATGCAGATTACATTATACAAAGAAATCAACCAAACTTCATCAAGTCTTTTCAAACAGTCACAGTAGCCAGCAACTGCACACAGAGTCTTTACGCAGAGTGCATGGAACTAAATATATGCTTGTCAATCAAGTGGGAGAACATGCATGCTACCGAAGCACATGTGAAATGTACGCTGTATTTTAAGTAAGGTAACAACCTTGTAACAGTCTATTCATGAAATGCGATGTCTCGCCCTTGGTTGAGCTCATGCATTCTTTTTCATAAATTGACTGTTACTAGGATGTATCCTAAGCATAATGCTTCAAGCGAGTGTTATCCGGACATTATATGGATTTGGGGGCAAATAAAGTCTGGTTGGCAAGTAGAGAACCATGATTTAAGTACCGGTATGTGGTAAATGTGAATTACATTTTTATTATTACACTGTAATGATCCTAGACATGAATGTAACTAATGTTTTTGATGATATTCAGAATCTTGACAGAAATCCATGACTTTGTGGTCTTTAAAGTCATATTCATGGATAGCTGAAACATTGTTGCAAGTGGCATTGGACAATAATTAATTCCTTAAAATCAGAAATTCACTATTTTAATATGATATCAATTTCAAATGTAAAATTGGCTATGCATATATATAATTGCCAGGATATATTTATTTATAATGATCTGAATTCAATGACTGGGTCATTTCTATTCCATGATAATTTTTATGATTAGCACACCAGACTGGTTAGTTTGAAAATAGAAAGAGACATAAAATTAATCTCCATTGACTAAATATGTACAGTTACATTGATTTTAATGAACCATTGTATATCAATGCCATGAAATGGGGCCTTGGGCTGGGAATTCACTATGGTTTGCCAACGTTGTGGAGGAACAAAGTCCTTTGAGGTTTATCAAGGTTTTAACAATGTACAGACATGTGTAGCTCTAGCAATGCATGGAACAATTTCAGATGAAACATTATCAGCAACGTTATTATGATAAGCCATTTGGCTAAAACACCAAGGAGTAGTCCTTGACATTATTCATTCAGTATCATATGGAATTATTAAGTGTCCGTTCATCTATTCCATTATGTAACATCATGAGATTATTGAATATAGTGTTTAATGTCGCTGCAGGAATCTTTCACCCATTTGCAACAATATAACACCATGGGAATTTTATTCCTTTAAATGAACATCATGAAAAAAAAAATTCTTTGATAGAATTAGTTCCTCAAATTACTAGTTGAGACCAAACCAATTTAATTACTTGTTTTATGGATTTATTTGTTGAGAATGCTTGAGAGCAAAATGTAGTATTTTTAAATTTTATAAATATATCAATGTATTTTTTAGCCTAATTCAAATTAACCTTCAAATGATTATGACCTTGGACAACAACCAAACAAACAAAAAAACAGGGGAGAAACTATTTGATGTGGTTGGAATATAATGTACATCTCCATTGATCACTTACTCACACAACAAATCTATCATAAATCCTAAGCTGGTAATTTGAATAAGTTACAGATGCACATTGACTGATGAGTTTGGACAATGTATTGATTATACATCCAACTGCGATCATTTGTTTGAAAATTAAATATAGACATTTGCAGAATATGACATAGATTCACTTAATAATTGAATTATGCTGGATTAATTCCAACCACTGGTCTCTATGACATCTCTGGTTAACTCCAGCATTGAAATTGAAGGACATTGTTTATTGTTGAATTATGCTTTACATCGCAGTGGGAATATTTTCCCCATAAAGTGTATGTATCCTATGTAATACCATCATTTAATAAATTTAATAAATTCTTCCTACATTTACAGTGATTTAAAATATTTTCCAATGCGAACTGGTATCCATGTTCAAAGCAGGTGAATTAATTATTAATATTGTAATCATGGTAATAGTTTCATTATTGAAACTAATCTGGCATCTCAGTTAATTCTACAAACTCAAATTCACAATCTGATTAATTGTGGGATGTATATTGTGTTAACGAGCAACAGCTGGAATTATTACATCATAGTAAAATAAATCTGCAAGAATAACTGCTAATGATGTAATGGACTGCTAAAGCTGTTTTGATGATTAGCATGTTTTGTGCCTGGAAGGGATTGGCAGATGTCTGTTAGGTCATGAGTTGTCTCCCCTTGCATCTTGACTCCACTCCCATACTAGAAAGTGCTGGATCAATACTGAGTATAGATTCTGTCAGTTTCCCCACCAGCCTCTCTGTTCTATGAATATTGTATGCAGCCTCTGCCTTATTGGAATGGCGGCCATCTTTAATTAAGTGACGTGGGTGCGTTGGTGGAAGTCTTGCGTCTATCGGGCATTTTGTGACGCCGGTAAACCTCAGACCTCGCAGTTGGAAACACTGGACTGATTTGGACTGATTTGACTTCCTACAAGCATATTTCACATCTTTACATATATACAGCCAACAGTTTAGAAGGTATGGAAATGACATTTATTTAAATAACACGATCGTTTGTACATGTTTGAATATATGTCTGAATATTTTACAAGAATGGTTGTTTAGTGGTCATTTATGTTCCTGAGATTTTTGTGACGGTATACAGTGCATGTATGTAACATCAGGCATAGATCAATGATTTAGGTGGGTGTTTGTGTGTCTAAAATATTCATACATTCAGTGGGCAATGAAAGCATGAGGTTTAGCTTTGAAGTTTTTACATTAAGTGGGTGGTATTGGAGATGAAATCTCAAAAATATGTAATTTTCCCTTTGCTATATTGTTCATAAAGTAGGCTACAGTGTGTGTGTGTGTGTGTGTGTGTGTGTGTGTGTGTGTGTGTTACCATATCTGCATTAATGTATTTGTTGGTTAAAAATTAGTTGATACTGATAGGATTAATTTTATTATATATCTTGTGGGTATCCTAAGCTTATATTGTTATTTTTATAAGGCAAGTTGTATGTGTTTTGTTTTACCATATGTAAGTGCATAACAATAATGTAAATTATAGTTAATATCTCTATTTGAGTACCTTTTTGTTTTAAAAGATATGTTGGTCTATTAATATTTCTAACAGTATATATACAATTTGTCATGTGGAATCTAAACTTGTAAATATCAGAGTGTATACCGTATATGGTTTAACATTACATTTGCAGTGCTAGCATCCTAATTATTTTTTATAATAATCTTTATTATAGTAACCATAGTACCACTTTATTATGATTCTATTTATCACATAACCGTAGAAACTATTGTAATATCGATTTTCAGTCACAAACACTATATAGGCAAATGTCTTGGGAACTGGGTTAAAGCATGTAGACAAAATCTAGTTCCAAGTAAATATGTAAATATTAATAAATGTGTTTGTATATTTAATTGAAGAAATCTTTTAACTTTATATTCGACAAATTAAGTCCCAAGAGGAAGCTCTAAAAGAGGTCCCAAAAGACTGATATCGCGTATGAATACAATTATAAAAAAATCTATTGTGTTATTGTACTAGTGAAAATATAAATTTATATAGCATGGGATTATTGCACTCCAATTTAAGAAATGACCATCATTTTATGGTTGTTCACTGAAGTGTATACTGTATATACTGTAATAGTGCAGACATAATGTAACAGCTTGTAGTGTTTATCATGGTAAAGCAGTCGCCATATTAAGATTGCACCTCAATGTTGATGTGCACTAACAAATTATTTTATACTGCGCTAGAAAATTATCATGTTTATGTGTGTGTGTATGTCACTAATTAAAATACTTTAATACTAGTAGATTTTATTACAAAGTTTCTATTTGTGCAGCTGGCATGATATTTTACACAAATGAATAAACTGGGAGAGAAAAATTCCTTGGTTGAAACACAGCCAATGTGTATCAAATTGTATTATAATGGAGGGGGGGGGGGACCATTATAATACAATTTGATACACACATTTTCTGAACATTTTTGTGAAGTAATGTATCTATACTTACTGCATTATTATTAAGTTGTAAACCGAATACTTATGTCATACAAATACAAATATAGATGGATTTCAGGGTCATCTTTATCTTACTTGAAATATATGTTGTAGATAGAATATCCATTGTATAATATAATAAAACTTGATAATGAAGTGGGTTTACTAATACTATTTATGAAACATTAAACATAAATTTTGCATAAACTATTAACCTTAATATCATGGATGTTTTTTGGTATGTGTCGGTAATATGATTGACAAGTGTCTAGGCCTGCTAATGATGAAAGTAGCAGGTATTCCACAGACTTCGAGTTGTTTTCATGGTTTATTATCGGTAACTATAAACAACAAATTAACCAGATAAGCATCCAGAAGATTTACCTCTTTATACTCAGCCTCGTTTGCAGGAAATTGTATCTCATCTAAGTAAACTAACAAATGTATAAACCTACTATAGGAGCTCTGGGCACCATTCCACAGAATAATTATAGCACTACGAGAATTATAATCCACTATTCATGTATATTGAGTTGTGACTCCCATAACACTATGGTTGTTCTGTAGGGTAGAATCCTGGATCGTAGACAGTAATGAGATTAATTTGAAAATGACCTAGCATTTGAAGCAGTGGTTTGATCATGTCAAGTCATTTGAAAATGATCTAGCACTTGAAGCAGTGGTTTTATCATGTCAAGTCATTTGAAAATGACCTAGCACTTGAAGCAGTGGTTTGATCATGTCAAGTAATTTGAAAATGACCTAGTACTTAAAGCAGTGGTTTGATCATGTCAAGTAATTTTAAAATGACCTAGCACTTGAAACAGTGGTTTGATCATGTCAAGTAATTGTGCACACAGATTGTTGACCAGTTGTATTATATTGATGGCACTGAACATTATTAATTTTGTTTATTGTTATTTTTGCTATTATTATTATTATTATTATTATTATTATTATTACTATTATTATTATTATTATTATTGTTATTATTGTTATTATTATTATTATTATTTTCACATTGTGAGTACTTGCATGGCTGATAAACTGCAATCGAATGGTCCAAAATTTACGAAAAACCTTTGAGTACACTTTCATGTTCAACTGAAATTTTGCATTGTTATTTTTGCACAAATGTTTCGCAAATTCAAGGCAAGGTTTGACAAGCTGGCTAAGTTAGTTGTGCCTGTGTGTGTACATTACATGTAATTGAAACTGGGGTGAAAGTCTACCACAGATCCTTGTTGTAATCTGACAAATTCAACATTTATAGGGGTATTAATACGTCTTGTGAAATTACAAGTCACCCATGGTGGTCACACCTAGTTCACTGTATAATTTGTTCACATGGATCTTTAATTCATAAAAAAAAATCTGCTGATTGCCTTTTAAGTCAAGTTCATGCATTAAATATGAAAGATTTAGTTAAATGTACACATTAAAATGTGCATTTCTGATTTTCATTATGTAGTTAGCTATATCTGAAATACCCATACCCTGGGGTCTGATTTAATGAATGTCTTTACAAGTATGCTCAATATATTACCACATATGCATCCCAAGCTTTTAATAATGAAAATAATGGTAGAGTATTACAGTATGTGTTGTTGATGTTTGAGATTAGCAGAGGAATATACTGTCATTGTATGGCCACATTGACTGTAGCAATGAATCATGGTACTTTGGTATGACTAACACTGCTGAGATGACTACTGTAGATTCATTGTATACTGACATTTACAGTGTATTATATGGATTGTACGTTGGCTAGTGATGAAGCAATTAATTTTAGGATCGATTGTTTGGCACATGTATAGCAAACTGTTTAGAATGACATTAAACCTACATTTAGAAGATTATCAGATCTATTCTGGAGTTAAAGAATAAATTAGAGGTATTGCTTGCATCATTTTGTCAAAGCACGTCAACGACATTTAATACAGGTGATGTGTTGCAGTAACCCGTCCAATCAAAAAAGCTGTTTCAAAAGTGGATCTGGCTAAAACACGTTTTCATGTATTGATCAAAGATAATTCCCTGTTCTTTGACATTCGTAGACTTTATATCAATGCATACTGGGCTGATTTCAATTGCTTTTTTAGTTTTTCCATCTCAAAATTATGTCTGCAATATATGATGTATCTTATATTTCCCATTACATATTACATGGTATTATCTTAATGAAAGCAATATGATAGTTTAGCATTAATACCCGTGATAGTAATTACTGTTCAATAATTTGTTAGCATTTCATACAATCTGATATATTTTACTTGAAGTTGATCTTGAGATGATAGGCAGATTTCTGTTATATAGGTTCACATGATAGGAGTTGCAATCGACAATGATTCTGACATATGCGCTAATTAACTGAACAATTGATTGCTTCAGCACTAATTGACAGCTCTATTACAACCACTATTATGATATCTATATTCAGTAGTAGAACTAAACTTCTCGCCAATGTCTACAATTCAGTCTTGGTAACATGTATAAAATAGGACAAAGTATTTACTCTTTATAGCCTGTGAACATAGTGAAGACTTCACAATTTTATTTTATTAAATAACATTATAGTCGTCGCGTATGGGCGAAATATTAATTCCCGCTGCGACGTAAAGCACTAATTCATTCATTCATTCATATTCTATAAATAGCAATACTGTGCAAGTCTAAGCAAAATCATCAATTGCTCATTAGTTTTGAAAATATGTGTCTATCACATTTGCAAAAAAATAACGTCAAGCATGACCACGGCAAAAGGTACATCTATTAGAGTCGTACCGTACCATGAGTTGCTAATAACAATAGCCAGGAGACTACTCAGCTGACTGTTTCTATGTCACATAGTATGTGCTTGGTGGAGAGGAACATATCAAGGTTGTAGTCTGGGATGATTGCACTCAGAATGTCTCAATAGGCTTGAGAGTTCACACTGTCTGTGCAGTAGAAAGCTCTGGCAATGGTCAAAGGTTATGTTCTTCAACTATCCTGACATCTCTATAGGATTGAAGGTAGATTTCTATATTATTTTTTTTATATCTAGTTTAGGATCACACAAGATCATATTCTGACATTCAATGATGACAGATTGTACAGCTTTTGTTTCAATTTTCTGTATTCGGTTGATATCTTGAAGTAATATGAGAGTAGTTTGCTTGTATTGACAATATCTTGATGTGTGGCTCATATACTCAGGTATATATTATTAAGCTGTAAATGGCGTGCACAAGCAATTGTTCCTTTCAGTTTCTGCCAATACTGGACAGAACAGGTTTTAATATTTCACACCTTATCATTTACTACCTGATATATAAATTACCAGCATGTCCGACACTCGAAAACAAACACCAAGATTAAATAGTAATCTGGTACACTGCCAAAATGTCATTTTCAAATGGTGAAATGTGTTAAAGAGACGATCTTTGTAGTCAATGATTTTGGACACAACAGCTGGTGTGCACCAGTGTACATATCTACACACACACACACACCTACATACATACATAGTCCATCTGACATGATGGTGTGCAATGGAAAATCAATGAAATAGCCTGCCAGCCCTCGCAGTCTGTCTCGTTTTAACGACTTAGGGCCGTTGGATGCTCACTCCAACTCTGCAGCACTGTGTATACTGAGGTACAGACTTTGTGTAGCCTCTGTATTCTGGAGTCTCCATTGTTGGTCTTGGCCTCCTTGTTGTATCTCCACGGAACACACACACACACCTTGCAGTTGCTGTTCCTGCTTCACTGTAGTCAATACCTTGCACCAGTAGATTCAGATTTACGATTAGAGGTAAGAATTGTTCGAAGTATGAAGGAAAATGGCTGATGAGGCATGTTTTTTTGTTTCATGCTTCAGGTCATCGTGAACTATGGAGAGCTGTGTGTATTGTTAATGAAGGTTAGAGGCTTGCTTGCATGATGATGGAATGATGTGTTTGACGGTATCTAATGTTCACTTTACTATTATATCGGTAGGGAATTGATGTTGTTATCGGTGTCTGGTATATCTTGTACATGTACCGGTCTGATTGCTGTCAAGACTGTATGAATGCTGTGCCTGTCTTGATCCTGAACATGTTACATTTCAATTATGATCTGTAGGTTGATATAGAATTGTCTCCTACCGTGAGTTTGTGTAGGAGAATGTACACAAATTCTAGACTTATTTCTGCAAATGATTAGTGTTGGTGGCTATAAGAACAACATTGTTCTTCACCTGACAATATGACCTAGAGTTTTAGTATAATCACCAACTTTAATCACAGCTATAGCAATTTCCCTGTAAAAAATATTGGCCACGTATTGTACAGTATTGAATATAATGTAATGGACAGTTTCAACGTGTTGCATATGTTGTCAAGGCAAAATAATGTTAATTTAACTTTGATTTCAGGTACATTAATGTAAGATTTCTAAAATATCGGGGGAGAAAAACTCAATTTGTAATAATCATTTCTTCTTGTAAAATGGTATTAATGAATGCAATGCCAATATCCAATTAATGTTAAATGAAAAAATCCTATTACTTTGCAGTTCAATCTGTCAACACTTTGAATTTAACATGAAATTTGGATTAGAATGTAGGCCCATTCAGCTTGAATGATCACATGCCTATCTGACAAAATGCAAAATAACGTTATCGTGTTATTGAGGGTGA
The DNA here is from genome assembly GCA_032361225.1 of Lepetodrilus schrolli. Lineage (NCBI taxonomy): Eukaryota > Metazoa > Mollusca > Gastropoda > Lepetellida > Lepetodrilidae > Lepetodrilus > Lepetodrilus schrolli. Next base: position 17,865 of record JAUTBT010005522.1, read on the forward strand.
GTTCATATTGGTAATGAAATGGCTGGGAGCGGTTTGGGATATCTTCCTGCTCATGTGAAATTGGATCTGCAATAGGGGTGATCGCCATGGCACCTAACAAAGTTTTCTCCCCAGACAATTGGCAACTTTCTGATCTAATGGACAATCACCTGCTAGAAGTTTGTAGCAAGAATACATTTTATAGTTATGCTTTCCCTGCTGATTATTGAATTGTGGAACAATTGTACTGCTTATCTGTTACCTTTGCATCTTAAACACCACTTTATCAGCAACAGTTGTACAGAAACTAGTCCCTGTGATGGTCTGCTTCATTCTGACAGTCACATTGTTGTCCAGCTTGAGAGTAAGTTTGGTGAATTTAGCATCAAGTATAAATTGATTTTCCTTTGATTAATGTATTTCCTGAAAATGATACATGGCTTTCATAAAAGGAATTTCACTGAGAACGTCCCTATTTCCAGCAGAATGAATTTTTGAAGAATTGTTGGATATTGATTCCATTTGTAAACTTCGACATCAAGAAAGCCATCAGCGAGTGCCATGGCGACAAGAAGGTCAAGGGTCATTATGTCTCATCCTGCTGGATGTTTACTGTGAAGACAACTTTACTGGAGGAGAGGATCTGAGAGCATTAAAGAACATACAAGCAGAGAAAAACCAACGATGCTGCAGGATCTCCGGCATGTTGCTGTGTGATGGGATACTGTACGCTTGTTGAATGCTTGAAGAGACTGTGAATACTGAGTAATGCATGACGTTCATTTGCAATGGAACATGTGTTGTGAAATGTTCTTCACAGTGTTGTCAAATGTTCTTCACAGATTGAAAATGGACCTGGCATTTAGACTTGTTTATTCGTGGGTTGAATATGATGGGTGTGACCTCTTGACCTTCAAATTGGAGAAAGGCCCGTGTTCATTTCAATCTCGGGATGGAACAATTTCTTCATCTATTTGTATTGTTATTTAGAAAGGAAATTTGTTTTCTTTAATACGATTGGTTCTCCTCACCAACGTTAAAACTCCATCCTGCGAGATTTCAACATCCAATTACATTATGGTCAGCAGTACCTCAAGTGTGCGAGAACCTTGCTATGGGAATTGGATTACTGTATCCAGCCATTGTCATTTTGTCTAATTCAGTAATTGTACAACACTTTTCCAAAGCTATGCTTGTGAGAAGTATCCATCAATTTCTCAAACATGCCTTGCAGAAACACTGCAATGTAATTTACATAGACAAGGCTGCTCGGTAAACAGAGGTAGTAGGATCAGGTCTGAACAGTGATGGACACTTCTGTTTCACGTGTGTGTCGTACGCATAGTGACTGTAATCACTGATTATTATAAACATGTCCTTATGTCAAGGTCATGATCAATCTTCAACTTCATTTAATACACATAAAGTGCATATCCTGTAAATCTATAAAATAAAAAAAGACCTTCATCCATATATCCAATTTTTTTCCTTCTCTATTTCTTCTAACATTTTGTACAGTGTATGCAAGTTGCCATTGAAAACATTTGATCAGTTTCAGTACAGTTTCAGTTTATTCTCAGAAAGCAACCAAGTGATGGTATCATATTTGTATGTGGATAAAGAATTAATATATTTCTTTGTGAACTTTAAATTAATTCAGTTATTGTACTTCTTGTATACAGTGTTCGAATTTAAAAGGTGTCCTGTGGTAATTTGAAAATCTGCATTTTTAAAGGTATGTGTGGGACCCCCTGAAAATGACAGATTTGACCACCATTACCATTGGGCCTATGGAGAATGATCCCCTTATTATTTTCTTAATTTCTAACACTGTTGTATATGTGTTTATAGACAGTATTATAAGTAATTCTCTTAAAGCACATGGAAGATTGTGAAGTGGATGTTTCTATAAATATATTGTTGATACATTTTGCAGCATCTATTCTGTTGTTTTGACAGTTTCCTAATTACTTAGGATGGTGAGGTACCCCACAATATCCCAGCTTAACCCACGGGGCCCCCTTTGCTAAAGTATGATTTACCTTTACAATGGAGAACTGTGTTTGATTTACTGATGTATAAGATAGGTCATGAGGCATTAGGGAATTGATTTTGTCCTGAATTATACAGTGTCATACTTCATGAAGTGGATTGCTGTACTTGTAGTGCTTATGAGTGAATGGCTAGTCATTGCTTGTGTACAGTGACTGGCTAGTCATTGCTTGTGTACAGTGACTGGCTAGTCATTGCTTGTGTACAGTAACTGAGGTATCCCGTCAGAAGTGTGAATAGGTTAATGATAGTTAAAGTTAGTTCTGTTTTCACACATTTGTTTTCTTATAGTTTCTAAATATAGCTGATGTGATGTAAAATTCCTGCTGTGATGTAAAACATTAACTCACTCACTCATTCACTCACTCATTCACTCTAAATATGCTGATGCAATTATTGAAATGTATGTGCATGTATTGTGTTTTTATTTACAAGCTGTTCTTTCTTAATTTCTGTTAATTAATTACAGGTTAAAATTATAGAGAATTAAAATCTTATGTGTTTTTTTCTTCTTTTATTTTTATGGTCACGTATGGGTGAAATATTCCCACTGCGACGTAAAGCACTAATTCAGTCCATATTTTGTTATGCTTGCAAAATTTAAGTTCTATGCAACATCCACACATTTATATAAATACTTTATTTAAATAAAATTACAATTACTGTCATGCTGCTGTTAGTTATTCCATATGGTTTACTTAATGAAAAGCCAGATTGTATTGATCTAGCTTTAAACTTGCTGATAATACATCATCAGAAGGAAAAGTGTTTGAGGAATGACGGCATGCAAAGCTGCATTTTGCACTGCCAGGAGACTAGTTCCTGAATGTATTGCTGCAAATGGGCTGTTTGTACATCAGTGTAGAGTGTCATCATCACCAGGCTACCTCGGATATTGTGCAGGTGCCACTGTAGAGGAAAGAGGAACACTTTCTTATTATTTTCAGTATGGCAAGGTCAGGAATAAATATTAATAATTAATATGATAATGTATAATTATATACTCATGATGGTTTCAATACATGTCCTTGTTTTCTATCAGTTCTGGAGACTCAGAAATTAAATCCTGTCTAAAAGCTAAGTTTTCATTGAAGCAAGAAACAACTCAAAAAAGTATATCAGCCTTGGTAAAAAGTAACTCAGTTCTAGTAGAAAAATAGGTAAGAATTTCATTGCTGGTTATATTTCCAATTTCTTCCTTACTTGTTTCAATAATGTCTGTCATTCTAATATTAGATGAAGGATATTATTCTATTGATAAAAAATATATAACTCTTTGACTATCAACATTAATGAAATTATTGATGGTACAATGGCGAAGTAGGAATCACCATCTGTCGAGATTCTCATTAAAAAAAACTTTCAATATCAGTGTCCTAATTTCTTAATTATTCTCTAAATTGTAAGTAACTAAACTTACTAGTATTACGGTCTCTGGTAGTATGGGTAATTTTATCTAACTATTTATCATGGATTTATATATTTCTGGAAGCAGTTGAAGGCCAGATAATTGCCAGGAGGTGAACATTGTAGGTTGACCTTACACATGGCAGTGATGGCGTGGATTGTCCACTATGGGTAGTGTCAGCTGTTGTGGTCAAACGCACCAGGGGTCAACATTTGAATCTGTGCTCATGGCAGTCTGACACAGCTGATATTGACCCATGAGTATGGACTGAATACCACGCAGATATTATCCTGATCATAATGTATTGCATGCAAAGTTACAGTAACCATACCTGTGAAAAGTAATTAGTCTAACAACTAATAATCTGAGGATACAGGTAGTTTTATTAAAAATTTATGGATTTCAATCATTATAATTAAGTCCACTCTGCTACCTTTAGTAATTATTTTTGTTAATTATTCTACCAGCACATTCATTATTATATATGCATAATATGTACTAAGGAGATTTGAACAATTCCACTTGTATTGTGTTGTAATACAATCGATATATTATTGATTGGTATATATTAGATAGAAAATTAGGTGTAAAGAGACGTCTCGTGAGAATAATGTATCCTGAAACTGTGGAGTCCATTAGTATGCGATATGAAGAACCATTGACCATAGAACTACTTGGAAACCACTAGTAGGAAATAGACAAACAGACATTTGCTGAGTGTTGACTGAGATGGATTGAAGAAAGTCCTCAATGCCCTGTGTATTTCTAGTGTCTTAGTTAGTAAAGAACCACCATAATTTCTCACAACAAACTTACACTTCTGTTTGCCAATTTCCTACACTCTTCATATCTTCATTGTAAAATGCTCAATGCTAAAGAGTCTCAATCTATAGATTGCATTATTTTACAAGCAATATATATTATAGGGTATGGGTTGAATCTGTGCCTTATTATCCACAGTGACCTACATTTCATGTCTCGCGATTGTTCCTGATGTTACAGGACTGCCTGTAGTAGCTGGTCAATTTTCTTTGAGTGCCCTCGTGTACTAGTGATTCCATGGTGAGCTGGCGGAGACGTCAGTACACACCACTGGAGGACCAACGCTTAGGTCACAGACATATCGCTGTAACCAGCTCTGCAGGCAAACGATGTAAAAATGTCACTTGCGTAATTGCGCAGTAAATGTCACACAACAGAAACAAACTTGGCTGCTTATTCAAGTAGATGTTGAGTTGGATGGATGTTGTTATATTTATTATGAACCAAGTTTTAGGGAATTAATATGTGAGCCTGGTTTTCGCTGATTGTCTTCCCCAAATGTTCTTTTCAAAATGAATAGTCTGTTGGTTTTGGTTTTTATAATAAAATGATACATAATATACAATAATAATATTATCATAATTAAATTATCTGTAATGACACACACACATGTACCGTGGCAATGCAGTTATCATCCTTGTTCTATCAGTACCAGCCAGTACTCGTAGGTTTACTGCAACTTTCATGAGTACATATGTTGTGGATTTCCTCCTGCCCTAAAGCTGACAAGCCGTGATATAAGTGAAATATTCTTGGAAGCTGCCCTAAACCCCAATTAAAAGAAAAGAAAAAAAAAGACTGATATATGTGTAGGACTGAAATACAATTATTGTAAAAACTTGACTGTCCTATTGGGTATAAAATGTCATAGACAAGACTGACATTCATTTAAAAAAAATATAATGTCAAATTTCCTGTACAGACGTATGACAAGACTTCTTACAACATTCAAGTTTCGCAATAATTGTATTTCATGGCATGGCATGGCAAAACATTTTTTAAAATTATTTTATTTTATTTTTTAAATTTGGGTTTAGAGACACTTTCAAGATTCTTTCACTTATATCACAGCTTGTCCGTTTTATGGCAGGCGGAAATCCACAACATCCATTGCATTGAATGTTGCAGTAAACCTGCAAGCACTGGATAGTGGTGTAAGCTGATGACTCCTGAAACTGACCATATGTAGGATCATCTTCCAAGATAAACAACTTTGCTTTGAATAATAAATACACATTTCTATAAGTGACATTGAACCATTCATTTACTAGCAATGCCCACATTTTGAAAGACACCCATGCATTTTATGTGCAATTGGCTTCACTGTATATCTTCGTGGGCAATGAGATGGTTATGTTAATTTAATGTATGTGGTGATGAAATGCTTTGGAAAGAATACAATGTGTTGCCAAGAACATGTGATAAGAGAAAGACATAATGTCTATGTTACAATGCTTTCGCAGACGATTAAATCATGCTTCATTAGACATGTAAAGTATACAAGATCATTTGGAATGTTGATTGATAGCATAGACTTCAAAGTAAATTGACAGTCTATCATTATGTGTGATATTCAGTGGTCCTACTGGTCTCGGAGTGATCTTTCTGACATGATCATGATAGGATACACTGTCTGTACCATGGCAATACAGCTATCATCTTTGGTCTGTCAGTACCAGCTGGTAATCACAGGTTTACTGCAACATTTAGCGCTGCAGATGTTGCAGGTTTCCTCCTGCCCTAAACTGACAAGCCGTGATATAAGTGAAAGACTCTTGAAAGCGGCTCTAAACCCCAATTAAAATATAAAAAATAAAAACGTCAGTGGGATTACCCCTTTGGCTAGGTTGCTAGCAACTTGGGTTCAAATCCCAAAATTGCTATGGTCCTGTTGCAATGGAGCTCAATGTTTATTCGAGTTGTTCTCTCTGGCTATAGTTATGATTTCCTAGAAATGTTTTAGCATTAGATACCAAACTATAATGCTAATACACAAAGCCATCAAACATAATCCTGTTCAATATAATCCTGTTTGGATGATTTACAATTTTTTCATATTTCGACACTGTATTAACTCTCACATTGATCTGGACTGTGACCCATATCCTAGCTGAATCACTGAGATTAGTTTGAACAGTGACTGATAAAATGTCATGGTTTTTAGAGTTAATACCTGCTTTGCCAATGTCCTTTGAGATATGTTAAGAGCCAGCCAGACACATATAGCTCACTAAATGATCAGGCTTCATAGGGTGGAGAAAGCATATATCAAATATCTGACAGCTTGGAGCTTGCTCATCTTGTTGTTGTGTTCATGGCAGGTAAAACCACTGGAAGAGAAGATTACAGATATGTTTATTGAAATAATTCCCCAACGGGGGGCTTATATTGTATACAAATAGTGGATATTTACAAAGTTTTATATTTCAACATACTTATTTGTAAAGTTTACTAGTTACTCCTGATGATGTCAGTATTTTACTGATGAAACGTTGAGTGATTATTTGATGGTTTTTGATGATTTTATATATTTCTGCAATAAATGAATATAGGAATGAATGAATAAATGAATGAATGCATGGATGAAGTATTTAATGCCACTCAAACAATCTTTCAGCTATGCATGGCAAATCATTTAATATAACTCGGGTGGAAGAGATGAAAATGTTTCAATGATTCAGAGGCTAATGACCATCTTCATTCCATTGCTTCATATTTTCTGTTTTCGAATTTGACTCCTGTTCTTGATGACTTCCCTCCTGGTTTCAGATGGCCTCAGCAAATGATTCCAAGTGGCAGAAGGATGCAGCCGACCAAAACTTCGACTATATGTTCAAACTTCTAATCATCGGCAACAGTTCCGTGGGCAAAACCTCCTTCCTGTTCCGATACGCGGACGACTCCTTCACATCTGCATTTGTCAGCACAGTAGGAATCGACTTCAAGGTCAAGACAGTATTTAGGCAAGACAAGAGGGTTAAATTGCAAATATGGGTAAGTTGAATATTTTTTTCTCTCGTCTGTATGTATTTGTCACCAATGTATTTCCCCATGATGCAAGAAATTCCAATTTTTCGTCAACCCTAAATTTGTTTCCCCATGATGCTAATTGTCATGAGAAATGCAATTTTTTCGTCAACCACTAACATTTTACTTTTCCCCCCCCAAATTGCCTATCTACAACACTCCCTCTGGGAAGATAAATGTTCACTTTCATGGTTCATGTCTCACCACCCCTCATCACCCACCACCATCCCACAAAAAAAAGGAAATAAGAACAGGATTGAGGGGTTAAACACTGCACATGACCATGTGAATATGAGATGTTTTGGGATGTATTCATAGTCATTGCACTACAGATCATTTTCAGTTACTTTTTGTCTGTTATCTGTTCTTCAGCTGTTTAACATGTTTGCTTTACAAATCAGATTGCCCACAGGGATAATGCGTGACTGAAAATGTCAGAGGGATTTCTACTTCCTTCACCATTTCTTTAAATGTCGTCAAAAAGGGCCCATTTGTTCGTTGTCCTCGAGGGCTTTAATGTGTTGATGGATATCTATGTTTAGCTATATGTGGGTGGATTGAACCATTCGACCAATAGTCTATTTCAGCTGCTAATGTATTTTGTATGTCTGTATTGATTTCTGGAGGTGTGGTGGTCCACATGGATCACACTTCGTGATAGTTCCAACACCACGGTCAAGGAATATTCAAACTAGTTAAACATTGGTCATTGATGGAGACTATTGAATGTATAAGCAAAAGTACAATAAATTTTGAAAGGACAGCAACAAAGACATTTTCAGTTTCTAAATGGTTACATCAATAAGCATTATTGAGTGTAATAAGCATGATAAAAAACAGTTTAAACATGATCTATCAATGTCGTCAGCAGTGTAGCATGTTGTAAACGTCATTCAGTAGCTAATGATTATTAACTGTAATTGTGTTTCCATGGTAACTCAACCAACTTCGTCATTTGTACACACATGCGTTGGCTTTGTGAGGTTCGGTTTCTTTGTATGGCAAAGTTGAAGGTTTTGGTTGTGATTAGTGGTCGTGCAATTTAATATACAGTAATAATGCTACTGGTCTCCGGTTCCACAGTCGTGTCTGTGACATTTATTGTTGAGAACCGTTGCAGCTCCTTCAAATGCCACAGTAGATTTTTTTATAACATACACTGAAATGTGTATATTTATATCGCACCAAATCCATGCTCTAAAGCTTGCTCATGTGTATTCCACAGTCGGTCAGTAGAACTTTATTTTGATGCAAGATAATGGCAGTAATCTACATTTATCAGTGTTAATAGTTGTCAGGATTGGTGTCGGAAGTTATGACCACATGAATTAAGCAACGTCCACTTTTGTACTGATGTATGGTTACACATATATAATATGCTAGTTTGATATTGGATATAGTGCAGTCATCTCATGTAATTGTTTAGTGTGGTTATAATGGTGTGCCTACTTTAAGCACTAACTGCTTTTGGCTGACTCTGCGGCTAAGGCCGCCCATGGTATTTCAGTCTCAACAATGTCAGTACCATACAGCGATTCAAAAC